>JAZHYW010050870.1:0-49914 GCA_037355805.1 Ixodes ricinus
AAAGTAGAATGTGTGACTTGGGCGGAAGCACAAGTCTCTGAATTGCCCGATGTAACGGGGTAGACTACGCCGAGCACTTTCTTATGTTGGCTCAAATCCCAGAAAGATCAACGTTACTTGGAAATGCGCCGCAGACTCCCACTCAAGACTACAGAAGCCAAAGATGTAGAGGGGGCGGATAGGACCACGGTGTTTGCTTGAAAGAGGCGCTGTGATGACTTGCAGTTTAAAGGAAGCGTTAGAGCACAACCGATAACTTTTACCGATCGCCGTAGTATAGCAAAATCAAGATTCTGCAAGTACAGAAATTAAAAAAAGAGATTAAGTTTTCGACCAAAGCACATGTGTTTGAATCGCCCGCTGTTGGCATCCCTGCCCATCTAGCGGACCCCAAGATCGGCCACGTTGGACATCTTCTAGTACGTGCGCTTCGTTCGAATTTGGATGTAACGACAACCGTCGAACAAGTTCTTAATCAAGAGAATGCCTTCTCGAACTGCTGAGCCAGCAGCACAGTACACTCGAGGCTAGGTGCGTTAACCCAGCCGGGCTCCCTGATTAACGATCTACACCTCCGTGTTGCGGATCACGGAAACGAACATTTCCGCGACTCTTCAAAGACTCCGCTCCCTGTATTTGCATAACGACCCCATATGTCTGAGCGTCCCAAGATACTCGAGGACGGTTTCTACTGGAGATTGTACTCTCGTGATAAACTTCCTCCGCTCAATGTTGACGTTTTCAGCCGAAGCGAAATGGGCATCCAAAGCGAACAGCAAGACTCGAAACTCATTCTGTGTTGCGCTAACGGCCGGACCCGCCAAGTAAAACGTTTCGACAACGCGATTGCCTTAGCTCTAAGGACCGAAAACTAAATCTCCCATTTTTTCTTTGGCGGAAATCTGTTGTCGTCAATCGCCTCGATATAGCTCAGTAAGCTGAGCTTCCACGTAAGCCATGGCATTAAAAACTTACCGGGTATGGGAAGGAAGTCGGGGACGGCAAGTCCGTATATGTAGAGTTTGGCCATTCATTCTCGGTGACTGAAAATATAAAGCACGGGATGTTTCAACTACGGTCATCCAAGATCTCGGTGGAAGAGCGCAATTAGCGGAATGATCGACCTAATCCGTACGCCAGGCGCCGAGGGCCGGGAATCCGTTGCCAGTGAGGTCACACTATGTGCAGGGAAACAGAGTTCGAGCGGCACATTCGTTTCTTACATCTTTCTGCATGATCACTATCGAGACATCAAGTGCGTCCTATTTTAAACCAGGAAGGGTTACGAGATTGAACTCTTACGCACTTATTAAAACCATAAACCTATGATTGAAACGGTTTCTTGCTGACACCGCTAGGGGATTCTTTTGGAGTTGTGGTTGGTCAAGAGAGCATGTCAAGCTTTCTTTATGTGTCTGGTGCAAGCCCTGGCTATGTGCGCGCCTCCCTTTGACCAAACTCACTCTATACACGGCTCTGAGGGAAGTGGGTTAGATAAGGTGCGGTCGCCATTTTCGGAAGCGAAACCCAAGGTACAACGATAAACAAAAAATAAAAATAAAAATACTTTTTGCATGATATACACGAAGAACATGGACGCGGAGTTCGCCTCTGAATGGAAATAGAAGAAAGTAATAAACTGTTGGGGGTCACACAGCTACACGGCTCCACGGCGATTCTGGCCGGTATCGAAGCCCTTCGTTCAAAATGCTGTGACAAGGCCTCTACCGTTCGTATGGTCCCGCAGGCCTGCATGCGGCTCACGCAGGCCTGCGGGTAGCAAAGAGCTCACATTCTGAAGATGGCGATAGAAGGCGAGGAGCGGGCCTGGCGCGCTAACGGCGAGAAGAAAGGACACGCCCAGACGAGTTGAGAGTTGCGGCAGCAAGATTTATTCAAAAGAAATGGGCACAGGGCTCGCGCCCAGGGGCGAGGGGCACCAGTTATTGAACAGTTACTCCATCTAGGTTTGTGTAGATAAACGAAAAAAGAATAGATGCTGCATTCGGCGAGACCCAGGAACACTCGAACAGAGCGTGCATCATATGGTTTGTTAAGGCTCTATACATATTAGATTCTTGCTGAGGAATCTGATTAAATCCCTTGCATAGTTCACTGCGCGAAGGCTATTGACACCCTCCTGTCTAATTAATAATGATTTTGATTTGTGGTTTCGGGAAATGGATTAAGACAGTCTGATAGTTTAGAGCACGGTAGCCTGTACAGAGCCTGAAGATTCCATCTTCTTTAGATGCTTGTGCTAAAGGTAGGCCAAATAACATACCTAAAGGCAAAAATTGTCTTCATCAAGCATGCTTTGTAGCTCCTGCTTGAGTCTTACATTCAATATTCTGGTCATGCTTTAGGCCATTCTTCGCACCCTTGTCTTGTCACTGACGTTGAAGGACACCACGAAGTTTCTGGAAGCCGCAGGGAAAATTCCCGCGCTGAGGAATTCAGGGTAGAGCACAAAAATTTAATCCGGTGAAGCAAATAAACTTCGGTGGTTCGTGGAGGTTTTCATGTGCCAAACTTCTGCTGTTGGCGCGGTTAGTCGTCTTTACGGCTGTCAGTTTGTCATTCTAGATGTTTATCTTGAGTCGCTTCCTTCGTTTCCGTAATAGTAAATTCGTAGTCCAATCTATCAAAACCAGAGTTAAAGTCAGAGGGAAACGCTTCGTATTCTGGCTCTCCAAAACGACGTAAGCAGTTTCCTATTCCTTGTATATTTTTTCCCTCGTATATATTTACTGGTGTTAAATTGGAATTGTTGTTTTTTTAAACTGAGTGGACGATATGAATGTGGATAAAATTTAGAGGCGCTCATCTCTCGTCCATAAATACCAAGAGTCATATATACCATGCTTCAAGACTGGTGGTCACATGTGACATCATCAGACTGAACTGTCCACCCTTTTCTCTTTTTTTTCCTCCTCTGAATTTCTCATCTGCTCCTGTTATGCCGTAAAGCCTATCGTTCTGTTCTGGCTGAAGTTAGAACCCGGTGTAGAGTTGTATGGTCATTTCTGTGAGAGTTTGTTGGCGCATGGCATTCGGTGTCATGTGTTGTATCACTACTCGAGGTTGAAGGATTTTCTTCCGGTGTGGCTGGAGTTTTGTGTCATAGGCACATCAGTTCGAGGATGAGCGTTACGCGCGACAGGGTTCCTGGAAACATCTTGGAATTTCTGAAGCATGATCTCTGCATACTTGGATGATTAAACTTTTACATGTTTTTCAATTCCACCTGAAAGTGTATCTAGTATAAAGTGTACTTATGGTTGCCTGCTTGGTTAGTTTGCATTCAGCCAATTTAAGGAAAGATTATTTCTCGTAAATGTACTCCAGCTGCTGGTCTCTCTGGACGTTGTAGAAGGTTGCGGATGCACTTGACGCTGATGAGAAAACACTTCTTCCAATCACTTCAGTTTTTATACGGGTGATCTAGTAGGCGAAGTACGTATCACTCCTTTGCGGAGCCGTGAAATAAAGAGTCAAGTTATTTTATGGGTCTTGTTCAGAGTTGCAGAGGTTCTTGTAGCAAGCGTGCTCATAGAACTTAATTCATTCCTCTGAACTTACTTAATGACCATAAAACATGTCTTCATTTACTGTCTGAAATCTGGGTTTATCCATGGATTTATAAGAGCAACAATGGTTGTTATCAGATGCATTCTGACGATTATTTGCAGCTGTTTTATACGAAAAGATTAGAACATAATCTTCGCGTTCAAGGTCTCATCAAATACTCTCTGACATGGCGGTACCATTATTTGCTTAGAACGTGCACGTTGCAGATATAAGTTCACGGATCCTGGGGTAAGGTGTAACACGGTTGACTTCCTCTCAATTTGGGACCAACACTACCAGTTATTTCCTGTTGACATGTCGTGGAAGATCCGTCCGTGCCATCGTCGTCAGCATAGTCGCAAGAAAATACTTTCGTGTTATGATACTTCAAATATATGTGAGCTGTTACCCTCGTTTCACGAATGCTAGAGGCCGTTCGAAATTCGTAGGGGTTTACGAATTAATTCCACATTACCGTATTTTCATCAGGCCTTTGTTAATTCCATGTCTTTCCTCTTCGTCGTCGTCCTCAGATCCCGCCTTGCATACGTCGTCTACGTCTTCCTGGATCTTTCGTGTCACGTCTCATGTTACCTTTGCTTGCAAGTAAAGTAAACGCGTTAGCTACATAGTTTACCTAAAAAATACTTCACCCATATAAATTGAGCGTTTTGCTACATTTGCAAAATATACGGATTATTGTACCGTTGGGAAATCAGGCGTTGCGCTCGGAAGGCTTCTTTCCACGTTGCCTGCAGATGAAGTCAACAGCGTTTTTCGAAAAGTAAAACAAATCGCATGGACTTTTTTTGTTGTTGTAGCAGCGTTTCCGTAAGGGAAACTAGGCAGATATTTTGAAGTCTTGTGGGAAGAATGTAATAATTCCTATGAACTATCGCCTAAAATTAATTCTGTGGGCGTCACAGAAAAAGCCACGATATGCGTTACTCATGACCTCGAAATATATTAACCTGTAACCAGCCTTTGTTAACACAAACTAAATGAAACGCGTTGTCGTTAGTGATAAAATAATAATTTTACAAAACCCTTTTAAAAAATTTTAAAACTATAAACACTAAAACCGATAACGTTGTTTAAGGAAGTTGAACTTCTAGTGTGAAGAACTGTCGCGGCGTGGGCTGAACGAAAATTGCACACTGGTAGGACACATCTGCAATGAGCGCTCTAAGATGTAAAATGTTTCATGTTCTCTCGGCTGTAGTTTGCGGTGGCCCTTATATGAACGTACAAAGCAGAACGCTCCAGTGTATTGTGTTCGAGTAGTGCCATGTGCTTGCCCGATCATCCCCCGACTCATGCCGCTTTGTCAGGAGGAGGGTCATGAGGATATTTCGTTTATATGAAGCTAGCAAATAGAAGGTAAATACTGCTTCAAATATTTGTTAATGGAAGCTGGATCCTTTGCACCCTTGACAATACACACCGGCGGGCATCTTTACAGTCAATGCAACGAATTCCTTGTTGATAAGCAAGCGTCTGGTCATATGGCTTGCATAAATGCACTGCATGCATGCAAAATGGAATCTCTGTTTTCTCATAAGTGACAGCAAAACCGAAACAAAAACTTGGAACATACTGCCTCGAACTACTCATGCTTACCATGAGCACGCGTGCTCGGCTGGCCGGTTCAAAACTCTGAGCTCGCTCTTAAGCACTTCCGGTACGCTTAACCTTAAAGCACACATACGTGTGCCAAATTCCTCATTTATGCAAGTGAAACGTGAAACGTGAGAACAGAGTCATTACCATGAAGGGACGTCAAATATACCACGTCGTTGATAGCGGGGAACGCTCGCCCCATTGAAAATACAACTTTAGCGCACTATGCGTGTAGATTTTAAGTGTAATAAATGTTTAGAAGTTACCTCTCGAAGGCTCTCTTTATTTGCCATTGCGCGCATTAAGTATGGCAACGAGGATATACTAAATAATGTTTTACAAAGTGCTGTATTTACTCTATTTTTTGAGCAATTTATGATATGTAACATTTGAATTCACTTCGTAAATTACTCGCACGTGATAACATATTAATATAAAAGAAAAACTTCCTACTTTTTCAGGGAGTCCCATGGTGTTGAAACCAATCGTCTGCACATATGGAATCTGGATAAAATCCTGGAAAGTGGCAACGTCTCCTGGCGTATGCGACTACATATTCATGGACAGCCTATATCATACAACTCCTCGTGTAACTATCTTTGATTTTGGATACGACGGCATTAAGTGGCTACAGCGAGTCATAAGGGACCATTCAAAAAATAGAAGAAGCAAGACTGAATTTGGCCTTTTTATAAACTACAAGTAGGTATGATTTGATTTTTTTATCGCTACGACTTATTTAAAGATATGAACCACTTTATAATTTATAAGAAAATAGTATACTTACTGCTATCAACATATTCTCAAAGAGTAAAAACGTTGAAAATTATTTTGCACCGTCAGCCCCATTAACCTTTGAAAACATAAAATTTTCATGTGAGAGCCATATATTAATGTCAGTCATTAGCATTCATCAAAATTAAGCAAAGCATAAAAGCAACGAAATTTTCTGAATAATAAAATTGCGCTTCGAATATCAGTGTTTTAAAATAAGCCTAGCTCAAAAAAGGCCTATTATGGTCAAAGGCACTGGAGTCCGTAACTATGTTTCCGATACATGGTAGTCCCCGTAACATTTCACTGCTTCCGGTAAATGTATTCCGGAGGATCCATCGCTCGTAACTCTTTGTACCGTTTTTTTCCTGAAAATTCCTCTTCCTGATATTATCATTCTTCAGAGCGATAACTACTTCAGGGTGATTAGACAAGAGATTGAAAGGACAGTGTCTTGACATTTTCATAGCAAATTGATTATCAGTATCAATATCTACAAATATCTTTGACCGGCAAAAGTCGTGCCTCAAAAGTCCGTATTTGATAAAGATGAGGACGGTTGCATTTATGAATAACGCCTGTGTGGTCAAGTTTGGTAGTAAAAACATATGTAGTTAATGGTTTAATGCAAGAATGACAAATAAATAACTTATATTTGTTTACGTAAGTTTTAATATTTTGTAATATTTGGGTATTGAAAATGAACAAATAAAGACTTTTTCCTTCCATGCCAAACTTATTAAACGATGGGTGAAGTGGCACTTGGAAAACGATAGTACCATTTGTGGAAGACATCTAGGCTCATCAATTTTATGTTTCTTCCCCCTTGTGGTACAGTATCCCGGAAGAGACTTGAAAAGGTTCATATTCCAGATGTGGTGATCTTCAATATTTCATTTATAGATAGGGCATGTACGCTTTGCAGCCATATCGTTGCTCACGTATTTCGTTTTATTTCAGTTCCTTAGCGTTTCGGCAGGAGGGCCTAAAGCTAGCTGCCAGCACCTTGATATCTCGAATGGCTTCCATCCTCCGAGCGGGCAACCACGATTTGTTAAGCGATTATCAGCTAGTGTGTTTTAACAGGAGACCGGATCGCCGAGGGCTTCATCGGTGCTACACGATCGGCAGGGACCTAAATATCTTAGCCTACGAATGGGATCTCGAACACAATGCGTCTAAGTTTATAGAAGCTTGGCAGCGCTCAAGTTGCTAATATTGTTTTGTTGTACCACATATCCTTGGCGTTTTGGAACTCGGGCTTCAACCCACTTAGCAACACCGTAACAGCGCAAAATTATTCCATCTTTCGGACGGCGAAACAGAATCCGTCATGCTCTCGACGACTAGTGTTTTCCAGTGGAGACGAAATCAGCGAGTGTCTCGTGCGTGCTATTCTTTCGGCTCGTGCGTGCACTATTCTACAAAAGGAGTCCCCCGTCTGCAGCGTATAGAAGCTTTGCAGTCATAAAGTTTCGCGTGTCTTTGCTTTCACCACAGGTTAGTGAAAAAAACAAAAAAACTTTGTCACTCTTTTCAAGTAATAATCTTTGTATCGACGTGATTCTATGCCCAGTAGCTTGTTTTGAGTATTTGAGATTTCTGTTACTTCTTTATCTTGTAATGTGAAGAGGAACCCAGGCCTCGTATTGAGAGCTTAGGAAGATCAACTGCATAATCTTTAGGACACTGTCGCGAAGCTTGATACTAAGCCTGTCTTTTCGACAAAATAATATTAAGCCAAAATAGAACCAAAAAAGGGGCAGATGCCATCACACACATCTTTTATTGTTGTACGCCGACAAAAAAAAACTTGGGCTTAGTCCGGAATTTTGGTCACTGGCCTGTGTTTTGAAAATATTAACATCAAAATATATACTTCAAATATTCATTAGTTTTGGTAGATGATGCAATGTAGAGGCGCACCAAGCGGGTGCGTGTTTCATCCTACTTCAAAGTGACGACATAAGCTTCCGCCAGCAGAAGCGGAGCTCTAGAATTAAGTCTACTTAAAGTGTCAAATGAAAGAATCTAAAAATTTAGGGCGCAAACCAGCTAATGTACATTGCATACGGTTGAAAAAAAAAAAAACCCGAGACTCCGGGTAATTGACACAACACTAAAAGTCTCTAAAAGATGCTTTTTAGTGATGTGTCAATTTCCCGCAGCCTCGTTTTTTTTTCAATCATGAAAAATAACCAACCACTTTAAAACGTTCAATCAGCACAAAAAAAAACGCCGCCGTAAAATTGAGAATTTTCTCTTTTAAAAATATTGCTTGCATTATTGCTTCGGTTCATAAGCTGAAAGGGACACCTGCTGCTATCATCAAATATTTTCCCATTTCTAACCGCATGGCACGCAATCACCTTCTATATTTTGAGATACCAAAATGTCACGCTCCTCACGGTTCTTTACAATAAACTCTTCATTAATAACACGTGTGCGTTTGGTTCCGCCCTTGATATACTTAAAAAAAAAAAAACTAGCACAGCAACACCCCGCGTTTAGTTCGTTCAATTATTGTCGACAATCAATACCGTGTGTCATCAGCAACGAATCCTCTACTCTTTCTATATGTATTACTAACATTAAATGACTGATACAAAAAATACACGATTTAAATTCATTGATTGAAACACGTAATGCGGCGTTTGTTGTGCTTCCTGACGCAGGCTTAGTCCTGGCATGCCGGAGAGAATTGTTTTTGTTACACTAAACCTTTTATTATATATATCCGATAAAGGGTCAAGGATGGGAGCAGTCGACTTTTTGAATTTAATTAATCAACCTTGATATCGGGTTGTGAAGTTCTTTCTCTACTTGGACTTTATTTTGGTATACCTCACCGCGACGTCTTCAGTTGTAATGTGTTTATTAGAGACTACCAGAGTGCAAAATTAACTTAATATTGAACTGTACAAGGGCCTTGCTGAACATAGAAGCTAAGATGATAACGCACAAAATATTCTTTTGTTGGTTTCCATTTCCAAACATTTGACTGGTCTTCCCTTTCTGCTGGTTGCACTTGAACTCGAAAGCTTTTTGATTTTTTTAGTCTTTGAATTGCGTAGACACATCACTCTACAAACTCTGGTTAATGCTTGCGGCAGAAATGTCTTCAATCAGTGTTTAAGCCAAGACCCATCATTATTCAGTAACATCACAAGTCTACTGGCATTTGTGATCATATGTCACTGAGAGTATAATGCTTTTCTCTACCCGTTCCTCATAAATACGATTATTTTAAAATCATTCAATAGTATGGAAGGGCTGACTTCACATCCATCAATTTAAAACTCGCAAGATTTTATTGAAAAAACGGTTAAAGTACAGGCGGGCTGGTGGATATTTACCATGTTGAAAGTTAACCCGAGACTGGGGTAGAATTAGAAACTTAAAAGTAGAAGGGACAGAGACAAGTGAAGAAGAGAGACATCTTAAACGTAGCTAAAAGATTTATTTAGTCCCACATCCTTATATAATCCCAACCACAAGGTCACACAAACACTCAACATGCCCCTTTCAAAGGCACAACAACACCAGGACAAAACAAAACACAAAGATAGCAAGGCAATGGTACGCCCCCTCTAGCACCTACTACGAACAGGAACAAACCCTCCACTTCTCCGGAAATAAAAAAAAAAATTCCTTTCCTTTTTATTTTCCTTTGTGTGTACACTGACAATACACCCACGAACCAACAAGACCCAGATCTTGAGTACAAAGACCAACGATCTCCGCGAACACGAAAAGAACTAGGAAGAATATCTTCGAACCGGGAACAAGAACCACAACACACAGATACTAATGGACTCACTCTAACAAGCGTATAACCACTTCACCCTTAAAAAAAAAATCTGTTTACAGTCCCAAAAATGCTTTAGCATTGTTCTCCAACTGCAACGATGCCTGACTTATACAATTACCAATTGATTTAGTCCGAATGGTTTCCCTTACCAGTCTTTTACTGTCATTCACTTCTTTATGTACTATTCCCGTCTCTGACCAAAGCACAAGAGAAATGTAAGGATTAACGCAACTAACTCTGAAATAGCTAAGCACATAAATGAATGTAACAATTGCACTGTCTTTGTGGTCAGACACGGAAAAAATACATACAGAAGTGAATGACAGTAAAAGACTGGTAAAGGAAACCATTCGGATTAAATCAATCGGTAATTGCATAAGTCAGGCATCGTTGCAGTTGAGGATTAATGCTAAAGCATTTTTTGGGACTGTAAGCAGTTTTTTTGAAGGGTGAAGTGGTTTTACGCTTGTTAGAATGAAGTCCATCAGTATCTGTCTGTTATGGTTTTTGTTCCGGTTTGAAGATATTCTTCCCGGATTCTTTTCGTGTTCGCAGAAATGGTTGGTCATTGTACTCAAGATCTGGGTCTTGTTTGGTTCGTGAGTGTCCAGTGTCAATGACACACAAAGCAAAAAGAAAAGAAAAGCGAACAAATTTTTTTCTATCCGGAGGAAGTGGAGGGGTTGCTTCTGTTCGTTGTGGAGACGAGGGGCGTCCCATTGCCGTTTTGGTCGTGCACGCACGCAGCGACCCTGCGGCTCCCGAAGAGAACTTTTCTCCGCTCGATCAAGCGGCCCCGGAGAGCGTCAGATTACCTTACCCGGCTCAAGTGCTGCGTCATCGACGGATGTTGCCGCACGCTTACATAAGTCCGCGCAACATCCATTGCACTACATTAGATAACATCTTGGCAATCACACCATAGCACTGCCAATACTGCTGTCTCATCCGGCTGACGTATTGCCTCACGATTGCACCAGTTCACGCCATCACGAGGTAACACTCAGCGCGAGGGTTAAAAAAGGAGTCGGGACAGAACACAAGACCGAGCGAGCAGCGAGACGATATGCGACCAGTGGCCTGGACAGACGCCGACATCGCTTATTTATCATTATTATAAATTTGGACAAGTAATTATCAGTTAACTAAATAAAATGTTAGAGTTCTCACCAACCGTTCCAGACCATAACTTCCAAGTCAAGTCTAGAACCATCTGAGACACTACAGTGGTGACCCGGACGAAAGAACCTACAGTGGTGACCCGGACGTAAGAACCTGCAGTGGTGACCCGGAGAACACCCTCCTTCTCAAAGCAAGACCTCTTCAGCAAGCAAGCACATCATCACACCGGCCCTCCCATCCCCGCACCGAACGGAAGCTCCCTGCCTTTCTCATCTCCCAGGTCTCCCGGAGGCTACTTCCACCACCTGGCCCGTCAACTCATGGACAACGGCTCAACCGAACACCATCACCGACCACGGTAATTGTTCCACACGGCCCACGACAAAGCAGTGGTGGTACCGCTCGAAGCAAATGCGAGGCTCCACGAACGCTTCGGAACGATGGTCTCTGACACTGCCAGTGTCCCCGCCACTCCAGCCACTATCTTGACCGCGGAGCGCGTCACTCATTTCCGCCCCAAGTTTTGGCACCACGGCCCGCGACACCATCTTCGCACCTACCGCCTCCGTCTCCATCACGGCCGAAGAGCCCCATATTTTTACTTTCACCACGCAAGACAAGGAAAGAAAGCTACCCGCGTCCCTTCCGCGCCCTCAACGCTGCAGCCCCTAGCGTGCAGTTCGCTTCAAGGCACACACCGCGTCGAACTCACCGCGGACAGCTCTTATTGAGGACGTCCATACGGACGACCCACCGCAACCACGCAACTCACCGCGAGCCACTCTCTGCACTCAGCTCACCGCGGACACCTCAACACGAGTACGTCAACGCGGCCTTCTCATCTCAAGTCAAAATACCGCAAGTGCCTCACCGCCGGCCACTCCCCGCCACGTCCACCGCCTGCTGCTCTACGCGAGTACCACGCGGCCGAGTCAATGCGGGACCTCGGCACGGGCACGCTACTGCGGGCGACTCTCCGCGGCCGTTCTGACGCTCATACGGAAACATCACGCGCGTCCGACAGAGACTGCAACATGTGATTCACGGACTACGTCCTCAAATTTCCACGACGGCCCACACAAGGTTCTCTAGCACCGACCGGCGCCACTCACGGTTGGCGCTCACGGAAAGAACAGAGTGATCGCCGCCTATCATCGAAATCTTTATCTTTCGCATCAACTCTTCTCGTCGTCCAACCCAAACCATCATAGCTCGAACGTCCAGCAACCAGAGATCCAGACACGCTCCGGCCGCCTCGTGCCACAACGTCTGGGTATCCGCATCTTTTCCTACACCAGGCTACACGCCTCATTCCCGTGCCCGCGGCAAGACAGAAAGCCTTGGCTCGGATAACGGTTGTCTCTGAACGTTCGCCTACTCCCTGGGGAGGGAGTACTTTGGTCGCGTACGCACGCACCGCTTCAGGGCTCCCGAGAGAACTTTTCTCTGCTCGATCGAGCGGCATCGGAGAGCGTCAGATTACCTTACCCGGCTCAAGTGCTGCGTCATCGACAGATGTTGCCGCACGCTTACTTAATTCCCGCGCAACATCCATTGCACTACATTAGATAACATCTTGGCAATTACACCATAGCACTGCCAATACTGCTGTCTCATCCGGATGACGTATTGCCTCACGATTGCACCAGGTCACGCCATCACGAGGTAACCCTCAGCGCGAGGGTTTAAAAAGGAGTCGGGACAGAAGACAAGACCGAGCGAGCAGCGAGACGACATGGGACCAGCGGCCTGGACAGACGCCGACATCGCTTATTTATCATTATTATAATTTTGGACAAGTAATAATCAGTTAACTAAATAAAATGTTAGTGTTCTCACCAACCGTTCCAGAACATCTTAGCTTCCGAGTCAAGTCTAGAACCACCTGAGACACTACACCTTCTTATCTTTGGTTTTTTTGTCCTTGTGTGTTGTGCCTTTGAAAGGGGCATGTTGAGTGTTTTTGTGTCCTTGTGTTTGTGAGTATATAAGAGTGTGGGACTAAATACATCTTTTAGCTGCGTTTGAGACGTTCTCTTCTTCACTTGACTGTGTGCCTTCTACTTTTAAGTTTCTGTTTCTACCCCAGTCTCGGGTTAACTTCCAATATGGTAAAGATTTTAACATCGATTGCCTTCAATGGAATGTCTGTTGATGAGGCCTGGACGTTCCAGAACGATAAAACTAATCCACCTAGTTGATGTTTACATTTCACGAAATGGCTTTATGTAATAACTTTAACCCCTTTATACAACAAACAGTTCACAGTTACTCCAACGGGGCAAAATAAGTTTAGAAGAACGCTAAATAGACCGACACCGACGTTCATGGCATGCTAATGAGGACTCTGCTTAGCCTTACAAGTTGATCACCAATAGTGCAAAAATGTCTGCACCGATGAGCTCATAAACTTGCTAATTAACATGCCAACAATTTTTTTTGAAAATTTTAACACACCGCTGTTATCCCCCTTGCAGTGTGTGGACGATGACGACCTTACTCATTCGGACGAGCATATCGCTGTTTTTCTTAAGAGTTTTGGTGTTGTTTTTCTAACGAATGTCTTCCAAACATTCATGGCACAAGCGAATAGTCATTTTATATAAATTCAATCATAAATGACGGCACCAATGTATGCTGAACGCAATGGACCATGTGAACGTTTCTTCTAGTTCAGGGTATTACATTATTATTTCCAATGTATTAATCAACACTATAAAATATACATTTCCTTTTTGACATTTTTTCATGGTCGCTCAAGGTTTTAAAACTTGCATGTGATTGAAATGTTTCCAACACAATTGCCGTTGAGAAAGTGGGTGTCCGCCAGTAAATTAGGAGCACCACCTTACTTTCATAGTCAATTTTCCGTCTAAACTCCTAGAGGTTATAATTTAGTTGAGCATCGTGAATTTTCTACACTGTAAAAACTATTTTTAACATCTGCATAGACATCTTACATCATGCACGTTCGAAACACAGTTAAAATATTTTTCACCAACATTTAATAATGTTACGATTCCATTGTTCAAAGTGACATCATTTACTGTTCATTTTCCAAAGCATTCGACACAACGTTTTTCAGCGTATTTTTTCTAAAGTTAAAAAATAAATAAATATTTTAACTCTTTCTCACTGTCAACTCGACATTGAATTTCTGATTTGTCGCGCCCAGTTCTCACCTATCGATAACGTGAAATATAAGACCTGTAAGGTAACATCTGCAGTCCCTCACTGATGAAATACTCGATAATTTTATTTATAATATGCATTACTAACCTTCATAATGTTAAATCTTCCTCGGTATGGTTATTCGCTGACGATTGCCTAACTTACAAACTTATTAACTCTCATAACTATGAACTAATTTCACTGTACGATATTTTATTTATAACTCAGTTGTGTCAACAATGGCCACTGGCTCTAAGTTTTAATAAATGCAAACCCCTTTTGTTACACCCCATTCACTTAATAAATTTCTTTCGGATCACCTTGCTACCACACCAGTGACACCAGGTTTATCATATAAATGTTTGAGAATCCAACTTAATTTTGATCTATCATCGAAAACTCATATAACCTCTTTTGATGTTAACGTTAACCATATTCTGGCGTATTTGCACACTAACCTTAGAATAACGACTCCGTCAGTAAAAGAATAGTCCACACTATCTAGCCAAGGTAGAAGCCAGAATACACCTCTCGATATGGTCACCATAGAAATCATACATAAGTAGCACAATACATTCGTTTTGTTTATTCTTACTACTCTCCATCTGATAGCAATTCAAGCTTACGGCAGTAAGCAAGCCTAATTACACTTTTTCTTCGCCGACGTGAATACCGTCTCCCATGAAATCTTTTATCACAGCTGCCATCTCCGAGTATCTTTGTTTTCCCCGATATTCCCCGTCTAGACATTTCTCTTCAATTATGTGAAATTACTCCATCCACCTTTTCTAATCATAAATCTACATTACAATTGGCTATAAAAGAATGGAATAAATCCACACTACATTACCGCATTGTCTCTAAAATTCAACCTGATATGTTGGCATCAGCTCCCTTTATTTAACTCCTCAAAATAAATTTCATTGTTTTAGTCGGGAGGTATTGATAATATCATTCGATTTAGATCAACTCAAAATAAGTGTTTAAGTTGGATTTAATGCGAAATTATAGCAATATAATGTGACGGTAAAAGCATAACACGCAGGGAAGAGCAAGCGCTCTGCAGAAATCGCTCGAACGCTGCGGGCAATTGTTGGTGTCATGCACGTTATAATTGTCTATCAAACAAAGAAATGTCATATTAATTTCTCACTAGCATTGGATACGTAAGTGCAGTGATATGCCAATAACACTGGATGCACAGGCTGTTGTGGCCACAGCGTGAATCAGAGTTTGGAGAAAAATGCCACAAGTGTTCTTATAGCACCGCCCCCACTCGGAGTTACGTTTCACCTCATATTGACCGTGATGCTACCAAAATAGACAATGAAGTTTTTCACATGAAATCACCTGTTATTTTCGAGTGTGCATATGTATTCATTATTAAAAAAAATGGATTTGGAACACGGGAAGAAATCGTATGGTTTTCTATGACGGCCAAACTTATCGTTTTAAAGCGTGAGCAGCTGTCTCCGCACGAAAGCGTGACTACTTGAGTAGCATCAGCAAGACGCCTGTGCGGCCTACCTGACCTCCTTGAGTCCAATATCCGCGACCGTCTTTCGAAAATGACTATATACAGCATCTAGGCATTAGTAGGATTAGCTTATAATTTTTGGAAAGAGAGCTACTTCATGTTTACTAAAGTACAGAAATGTGTATAGACGTTTGTAGCGTCAAAGCGAAGGACAATCTGATGAGGAGAGCGAAATGGATGGTCAGAAACTAAAATTCTAATGTGGGGAACTTATGCCAACCAAAACAGGTAAAAGAGGAAGCGCCGCAGACGTCGTGGTCGGCGTAGTAGCGGGATGGAGTGATGGGAGCGAGACTGACTCTGCCTGGAGCGCACGGGTTTTTCCTGAAAGGGAACCTGATAACCGCCAGAAACGTTTTTTGTTCAAGGCTAGTTCTATATGGCGTCATGAGACTACTCCATCAATAGTTCGCTACAGAATCACGTATATTTTGAATATAGCAAGGAACAAAGAAAAAACTTTTCAGCCTTTCAACTTTGGTGAATAACGCAGAGCAGCGGAGCTGTAGCTTCTGTTCTCGGCGGTGGCTTTCCAGGCGAGCGATCTGCTCTTCTTTCGCAAGGGAATCTGAAGCGCTCGACGCAGTGTGACTTTAGGCGATAGCGGCCTCGCGGCGGTTACGAAACCATTGGCGCTGCTGCGCACTTCGCCGCTCATTCCGTTCCCGCTCTTCTTCCCCCGAAGAAATGTTGCCGCTATCTATGAGCGACGGATGGCAAGCGAAACACCGGCGAACACAACACTCTGGACAGCTACCGCCATCTATGAGCGACGGCGGCAACCAGCGTTTAGTGTCGGCATCTATCTGCCGGGACACGACCCTGTGGAAAACTGGCCCTTAACAGCCTCCGCTGTAAAAAAGAAACGCCACTGCTTGAAACCGAACCCAAACAAGAGCACGGAGTAATGCGGTGACATGCTGACTATGCGCGTCTTTTCACTAGGAAGCGCTGCGATCGTGAATGTCGCCACCTCTGGTATACGGTAAAACATCGTTTTGATCACTCCACGCCACTGTGTGTTTACGAAAAATCCGTCATTATCACACATTCTTGTTTTGATTCACCTATATTTTCTCTCCCATATTGCAGGTTGAAAATGCTTTATTGTTTTTTCGTCCGGGACACCAGATACGGAACCCACGTCACTGAGAGCGGCAGGAAACATAAAACGTCTATAGAGGATGGAGATATACAAAGAAGAAGAGTTGCTGCCAGTCACGCTGGCTGTACACCCTACCGCATTTGTTTTTCTTGCGCTTGTGCAAGGCTGCGCGCTGCATATGATCTGTCTTAATTACGAGAGGTAATCCCCGAAGATGGAGAACAAGGGGGTACGAGGGACAAACACAAATCTTGAAACACAACTAATTATTATCCACCTCACTTGCACGTTTTTATCTAATTGCATTACCAACCCTATTGAAAAAGAAACAGCCTAAGCTGGTCCCAGCTTTAAGCTGATTGATTTGCTCCAGCATGCCCAGTTTGGCGTGGTGGTCATGCTGGTTGGATCTGGTCTCAAGCTTCATGCTGGTCGAACTGGTCATGCTGGTTGAGCCGGTGGACTTCCCCACCAGTTTGGCCAGTTGTTCATTAACACAGAATAAACATGCCAAACTCTCCAGCAAAAGCCAACTCGGCATCCTTTTTTATTATTTCCCTACTCGAAGCGTGCTGACAGGAGCCTCAAAAGCTAGACATCCTCGGAGCAGACACAGTGGAAACCAACACACAGACAGTACTTTTCAGTGCAAAACAAGCAATGCTTTTAAAACTAGATTGCGTTATCTAACAACATGAAAATACTAGACACACGCCAAAAACAAAGGCAAGAACACTAAAACTACTACATGGATGAGAGAAGAGAACCTGCCTCCCCGCTAGTGATGGGGGCGAAGCGGCCTTTTGCGTCGTCCGCAGAGGCGAGTGAAATCCGTGTGGCTTGGATGGCATTGACGATACTCCTCGGCACCAATCATTCAAGAGCACGCACACGTTGGAAGACACGAAGCGACGCCTTAGTCGGAGTGTTCGGCGTCTTCCTGCGCTGAACAGACTGCCAGCTCGCAGTCTCCTCAAAACCCACTTCGCTTTCACCGCCATTCAAGTAGTCTTGAGACAAGGCGCACACAGGCGTACCTTCAAAAATCTAGCCAAGCTACGCCAAACATGTGTCTCGAATTCTCCGTTCCTACTATTCTATCTCTTTCTCTTTTTCTTGTGGACACAAAGGGAGCTCGCAGCGTGGCTGAAGTGCCCGGTCATCTACCAAAAACGAGAGGAAAAAGAGCAGGGAGTGACCTCGCCCCAACAGCTGAGCTTGCCGCGTGCGCTTCCAGCATTGCCAGTTCGATTAGCCTCTAGCCGACCTTGCCGTGGGTCCTCCCAGCAAGAACAGCTTGGCCTGCACGATTAGGATTTCAACCAGCTTCACCAGCTTGTCTCCTAGCTTGACCAACTTGTCTCCCAGCATGACCTGTTTGACCATTTAGTACCAGACTGGCTCCCAGCTACACCAGATTAAATCGAAAGCAGGATTCTAGTTTGACCATGTTGGTTTTGCTTAAACCAGACTGACCAACTCAAATTCTATCTTGCCCAGCTTCTACAAGCTTGATTGCCAGTTAAACCAGTTTGACTATTACATTGACTAGTTTGACCAGCTTAGTTCAAAGCTTGACAAGTTAGATTTTCTTTGCTGTTGTTTTCAATAGGGTAATCACGACTGTTTAAACATGTTATGGTCAAGCGCAGATCGGTAACCCCTCGTTCGCAATAATGGGGGCCGTCGACTGCAGATTAGAAAGTTTCCTTCAATGCCTTGTTGCAAACGCAGTCCCCAGGCTCGAAGTCGGGCGTCACCCCGCGTTATTCACAGTCGCACATGGTACAAAATCGTGCGTTTGAATATTGAATACAAAAAACGCACGCCGTGCTTGACGTTTCTGCATGTTTCAAACTCTTACCAAATCGTGTTCGGAAGACGAGCAATCTCATCAGCAAGGAGGGGGGCGACGACTCGGCAACTTTTTTCGTCAGAATCAGCTTGGTGGTCGGGAGTGTCCTAGAGAATTAACCCCGAATCTTCTGATCAGTAAAAAAATATTTATTTCGAAGCTAGTAAGGTTCCCCGGTACCGCGAACAAGAGGTTTGAAGTGGAACTCTCATGTCCGGCGTCCGTTGCCATCGCTGACCTTAGTCCGGGCGACTAGCCCACGACTGCCGCGCTGCTGCCGGGATCCCGCAATACGACGCCATGTTAAAAATTACGCTGTGCACGTTAAACCGATACTCAGCAACTTTCTTCTTTTTAATAAACGTATTCGCAAATCTGTTGAAGTCAAGAAAATGGGTTTCTTTCTTTCTTTAATACAGAGTATGTGACTTCCATGTCTTACGCCCTTTGTTATAAGCGGTGATTGTTTCTCGACGATACGCGACAACAAAGAAGCAAGTAAAGACAGTTGAAAAAGGCCACGTCTGAATCAGAAGTTTTCGGAGGAAACAAAACAAATTTTTAGCCGTAAATTGTGCTTTTAGGTAGCTGCGCCTCTCATATGTCATGTACAAATAAAAACCTTTGCGAGGACAAAGCCCCTGTTTATTACCCTTTAATGCTTCCCAAGAATCATAGAATACACGAACCTGGATTAGTATTGAACTATACATTCTAGTGTATGAACAAACTACACGATTTTGACAAGATTTCGGAATCTTTTATTAAATTAGGTAAATATAAAAACAGCAGACAATGGCAGAAATTGGATCCCTGCCCCTGCATTGTAGCCAAGCACTGTCGTCGAATCAGCTACACGACACTTTTTTTTTCTTATTGCATAAAGCACACAAAACATATAAAATAATAAAAATAATGCTCTGCAAAGCCTTTGCAAGTCAGTTTAAATATATTTCATTATCATTAGCATTTTGCAAAGGCGTAGTCAGTCGGGCTTAAACTTACGGGTAAAAAAGGTACTTTTTTTAAGAGATCAAAGATTAAATTGAACCTGTTTGCCATTAAACATAGGCATTAAGAACTGCTCTGCTCGACCGCCATATTCTGCACAGCCAAAACAAAACGTCAAATGGCACACTCATCGCTGCTGACGTTTAAAACCGTATGCCCGATGGGCTTACACAGAACTCTTTCTTAAACCAAACATAAACACCGTTCCCACAAAAAAAATCGTTAAACAATTTACAGCTACGTTGACTTGACTACGCAGGTGCCATTACCGCCCCTTCTCCCTTTTAAAAGACGCATCGTTTTCATGCTAAATAATAGAGGACCAGTAACAATAATAAACAAGATAGTGCAAAGTCCACAATCTAGGCGGGTGTAGTATGGCTTTCCTCTCACGACGTGCACCACCTCGGGTTGCGGTAGGCGTTGTGATGATGCTTGAATTCGTTCAGGCAGCACTTGGTTTTTGAGCTCCCTGAAGACGGATTGCCTTGTAGTGTCCGAAATAGCGGTTCAGAAGCTTTTAGCCGAGTCAATGGAGTTGTATCGGTGTTCAAACTCCCACTTAATGTCGAGTCTGAAGTTTACGCTTTACAATTAAGGTTGTTCCGGTGGATGACGGCAGTTCAATATTCTGTTCAAAAAAACTAATCAGAGAATCCACGTCACTGGAGAAACTTAGCTGCTCGAAGGTATCAAAAGAATCACTTAGTATGTCAGTAATTGACACATCGTCGGCACGGTTAAAGTCGTGGAATATGTAATAAACAATACGTGTTTTCTAAACAGAACAAACGATTGAAACCAAAACAGCCTTGTGATTTGATATGCCATTAACGACCTCACAATTAAAACCGTTTTCAAGAAGAAGTGAACTAATAAAAACCAAGTCTAATACTGACGTCTGTCTAGTACACTGGTGGACCACTTGCTTTGGACCACATGACAACGAAAAGGTTAGCAACTCTCTACATTTTGAAGCATCATGACCTTTAATTGATAAAGAAGACCACTGGAGTCCAGGCAGATTGAAATCACCTATGCAGATTAAGTTTGAGGAATACAAATTGTGCATGTGCATAAAGTCACATAGGACGTATGTTTGATCGATAGGGGAACGTGGCGGACGGAAACAACGCCAACTACTATGGACATACTGTCAAAGTAAAGCTTGCACCATACTGATTCTATTTCGGAAGGGCCTTGCATCACAGAGAACTTTATGTCCGACCGTAAGGAAATAGCAACACCACCGCCTCTACCACGACCTCTATCGCCTCTAATCTACACAAATAGCCCGGCGGTGTTTCTTCGGTATCATATATGCCGTCAGTGTAGCCATGTTTCCGTGACGCCAGCAACGTGAACGGAGTGGGAGGAAATTAATGCAAGAAAGTTGGGAAATTTATTTATTAAGCTTCTAGCTTTAACATTCATAACACGAAGGTCTTGGCAACCACGCCGGAGTCAACAAGGACCGGTAGAAGAGGTTGCAACGGTAGCCTCAGGAGTGCCTTGAGGACACTTCACTCAATGCGTTGGTGGCGTCATCTCCATTATACCTAACGTTATCAATAAGTACGTGGACAAAACGAAAGCGGCCACTAGCGCCATTGCTCCGAAAAAGAAGCCGACGCCTCCCACATTTTTTCCGAATTGAACGCACGTGTGGGGAAAATCCTCCAATACACGAAATCTCCGAGAATTAAAGCAGCAGTTACTACAGTTCTTCAGGACACGAAGACTATACGGAAATCTAACAATTTTATAATGACGGGGCGTGAACGACCGTCCTGAATTCTACCAAGCCTATGGCACCTTTCAATTTGCGGGCAATCCATTGCCAGGTTTCTTCGAGAAAACATTGAGACATTCGCACGCACTCGATTATTTTCGCTGACTCGGCTCTGGGAGGCCGTGCAAGATGGGGCGATTGCGAGTCATGGGAGCGATTTTCTAAGTCGTAATTTCTTGAAACGAGCCTATGTACCACATCAGTGAGCGATTTAAACTCAGTGAAGCGTAACTAGCACCTGGTGCACCAGAGTCAGCTGCAGACGTACTAGGAAAAAGACTCAAGAGCAGCCACAAGTCACTGGAGAGCATCAAATCGGGAGTTCATTGATTGGTGAAATAACTCTGATCTCGGCAATATCTGAGCTTCCATTTTTTCTGGACCTGCGAGACAATTGGTCAAAACATGTTTGGCAACAGTAGGCTGGTCGCCAACATTTGCATTGTCGCCATCACTTCAAAACTACTCAATTCGCAAGGCGTTGAGTGCTCGATGGTCGAATTGCGACTAGATCGGGCGTTGTGCCACGGGTTAGCTTGGCTAGTCTTGTTCGTTTTCGGTCCTGGGTTGGACCTCACATCCCCGCTCATGATAAAGGGTACTCGAGCGAATTTACCAATTCATTGCCAACGTCAGATCAGAACAATGAAGGTGGCCGTAACCGTGTGGGCAAGGAAAACACCAGCAAGAGGCGGTTATCAGAATGCGTCGTTCGGGGGTATCATCTGAACGGCGAAACCAAGTTAAGGATCGATAGGTCGATTGTTTGCCTTTTGTCATGGGCAAGTCTTTTAAACTATTTAAGAAAACTCTTACATGCTTACAGCTTACATTATACCAAACCGACACTTTCCTAAAGTAAACATCGTTTGCAAACGAGGCTCAAACGTTGCGAAAACATTGTTACTCTTATTTTTCTCGCTTCAATTTTGGCGACGCTTTAATTAACAGAATCGAACCCTTTATGTATTTCAAGAAAGACACTTTATGCATTAATAAAAGCAAATAAAAACCCTGGTTTAAAAATAAGACAGCCAGATACCCGAAGAAACATAACGCCATAATAGACCATTTTCGAACCCTGTCCTTTGTTGGCAGCAGTGGAACCTCTGCACAACGGCGGACTAAAACCGCAACGTCACGTATACTTTATCGCTTTGGTTGGAGTAGAAGAAAACACCCAAAAAGAGGCGATGAGCGCAGTGATGTCACCCTTTCGACGCTGTTTGACGGTTCGTCGGCTTCTAGCGTTGGCCGCCCTTCGACGTTCGCTATCTTATCAAATGATTTGCACGTTCCATGATGTCAGTTGTTCGACCATTGTGCGGTGTATCCGACATTTTAATATTCAGGAAGGGGTCTACACTGCTACGAATGACAAAGAGGAGGAATTAGAAAACAGAATGAACTAAAATTTGGTGGGGGCAATGAAGTGCCAGAAACGAAAAGAACAGACGTCGCGAAGCAGCAGCGAGCGTCGGCGGCAGAAGCAGCAAGCGAAAATACGTCGGCGTAACAGCCAGCTATCGCGAGAAGAAATCAGGGGTTGAATCGGCAATATGGCGCTCGGTGCTTTATCTACTGTGCTCGTCATCTCGAATATTTGACTTAGGAATGTTTGGGAAATACATATGGCGAGGCCACCTAGACAGGGTCTTTCTGACGCCCTTATCCTGTACGGTTGTGGGAAGAGTGTACGCGAATATTTTATGATGAATGGAAGGGCGTATCTTCTCGATCGTACACACGGCATACTCCCCACTTTTAAAGCTCATCGTCATGATGAAACAAAATCAAAACAAAATATTTGGCATAAAAAAATTCTGGAAAACGAAAAGTTTTTACCATGCTACAAAGCGTAGGTCGGTTTAAGTATAATAATGTGAACCACATTAAGTCGTTGTCGGCATTGTAATTGTTATGACGTTTGCGTTCCGTCGGGCACTACCTCGTAATTAAATTCCCGAGGCGACGAAGTAACCTGTAGGGTTCAGTACCGTTGAAAAAGATTTTGGCTGAGGCCGCAGTGATGAAGAGGTGTCCACTCCACCCTTATCTCCGGGCTGGAAGTTAACATCCCGGGGACAAAGATTGTAGCGGCCCGCGTCATCAGGCTGCTGGTGTCGATCCTGAGTCAGGCGAGCTGGCAGACAACTACGGCCCCTTGAGGGCGACCTAGGCGTCGTCGCTCAATCGTCACCCTGAAAGGTGTAAGTCCAATGGTCTCTTGAACTGCCCTGGTAAGGCAAACATGACGTAGGGTAACAATTCGTCCCTCTGCCTTATGGCTGCACGTCAACGTACATGGCCAGCAAAGTGGAAAGTTGGGCCAGTTGGTTCATGGTTCTTTAAATAAAAGCGCCAAATAGGACAAGGACAAAGAAGTGGAACGACACAAGGCGCACTCGCAACTGTTGTTTATTTCAGAAAGTACATGCATTTTATTGGCCCCAGAACCCTGTTATTCATCAGCGTGTCCCTCGCAATGCATCTCTGAAATATTCAATCTCACTCTTTGACAAGGCGAGTGACGGTTCACGGCTTTCCGCAAAGGTGCTTAACTGAGGTTGCTGAAGGCCTGGTAAAAGAGATAAAAGAAACGGGCCAACCCGCCTCGAGAGACCCGATATGAGGCCAGCAGGTATTCCATACCTACACTTAATGCCTGATAATTTAAAGAAAGTGGCCCAGCGTTTCAACGTGCCTGTGGTTTTCTCAGCGCCCAATCGGATGGTCCGGATTCTGCCATAAAATCAATTGTCCCGATCAACAGACTGATCTTTGCAGCAAAAAAGCACTAGTCAAAATTTGCCGAGTGTGCCTCAGGAGTTGTAAATGCAATCCCTCTGTCATGCGGCGCTGTGCACATTGGCCAGATGGGCAGATGCGTGAATGACCGCGCCCGCGAGCATGTGGCTGGCCACGCGAGCCAGCGCGTCTGGCCATCTCGCTATACCATTGTTATAGATGCCCCGTGAACGCCATTGCTGCATGACAACGGGATTTTGGCTCGTTATCGCGACCGAACAAGCAGAGAGGTGCACGAGGCGTATTCAATTAGGGATAAGGGCGTTGACTGTATAAGTGAAGCGTCACTCGCTTTGTCAAAGAGTGAGTTTGAATATTTGAGAGAAGCATTGCGAGGGACACGCTGATAAATAACAGGGTTCTGGGGCCTATAAAATGCATGTACTTTCCGAAATCAACAACAGTTGCGAGTGCGCCTCGTGTCGTTCCACTTCTTTGTCCTTGTCCTATTCGGCGCTTTTATGAAAGAACATGGCCATCATGTCTGCGATGGTCTTGTTTAGCGGTTCTGTCAGCCCGTCTACGGATGTTACGCCGTCATCCGGCGATGGCTGGTGGGGCTGAGCCGGAGGATATCTTGAGATAACTGTGACGAAAACGACGACCATCGGTTTGTAATCAGTACTTCGGGGCACCGTGCCAGAGGACAATGGCCTTGACGAAAACGTTGGCTACTTCCACAGCGGTTTCCTATGGGAGCGCTTTGCCTCGGTGTATTTTGTGAAGCAGTAAGTCGCGACGATAATCCACCGTTTTCCTTGCGTCGATGGTCGAAATGGTCCTAGTAAGTAGACTCCGCTCTGCTGGAACGGCGTAATTGTGGGATTATGGGCTGCAGGAGCCCTGCCGGCTTGGGCGTTTTTTTTTCCCGTGGTTGGCGTTCACGGCACGATGGGACGTAGAGGTGGACACTTTTCGAAAGCTTGGGCGAGTAGTATGTTTCTCCAATAGTGTGCAAATGTTCTTTTCTATCCCAGGTCACCAGATGGCGGGTCGTTGTGGCAGGCTTGGAAGATCTATTATCTAAGT
This sequence comes from Ixodes ricinus, assembly GCA_037355805.1. Taxonomy (NCBI): domain Eukaryota; kingdom Metazoa; phylum Arthropoda; class Arachnida; order Ixodida; family Ixodidae; genus Ixodes; species Ixodes ricinus. The sequence continues at coordinate 25,206 of JAZHYW010050870.1, forward strand.
ATTACCAGCAGCCGCCTTGAGTTGCTGTCCTTCGAAGTTCTATTTGTAGAGAACACCCTGCCGGAATAAGAATGTTAGACGGGCACGTGAGAGGGCTCGGGGAATCGTGCCTTCTCGTCCCTCCAAGTGGTCGATTAACGCGTTCAGTTCAGGATCGTTCTTTGGAAGCCCTACCATGGCGTTAGGGCTCAACGCACCGAGAAAACGATCGTCCTTGTCGTCGCCGGGCGTAGCCGGTAGCTGACTGACGGGGACTGTGGGACAGGTAGTAGGCATCGCTGTGATTTTGGCCTTACTTGTAGACACGGTCATGTCATGCTCTTGCAGCCGTAGGCTCAACCGAGCGTGGGGTTCATATGGGTCCTTCAGGCTCAGTAGTTAGCACAGCAAAGTGGTGGTCGGTTACCAGTCTATAAGGGTTCCCTATAAGTAGGGGCGGAATTTCGTGGCGGGCCAGAGGACGACAAGACATTCCTTCTCGGTCGTCGTGAAATTTTGTTTCTCGTTCGACAACATTCGACTAGCTTAGGCGATCAAGCGCTCTGTACCCTCTTGTCGCTCTCACCATTAACGCGCTGAGTCCGGCATTGCTGGCGTCCATGTGAACTTCTGCTTCGGCTGATTACTGGAAGTGGCCAAGAAGCGGCGGCGATTGGAGTCTTCGCTTTAGATCACCGAATGCCTGCAGTTGTTCTTCTCCTCATTCCAAGTTCACGACATCTGGTTAGGTTCGTGAGCGGCGCAAGGAGCTTGGCCAAATTCCAAACAAACCGCCTGTAGTCTCGCGCAAAGACCGCGCCAATACCCAGAAAACTTCGGACGGCCAGTCTTCTCAGGGTGAGCACGAACCCCTTCGTTGCTCACAACGTGACCTAGGAATTTCAGTTCGCCGCATGCGAACGGACCCTTCGTCGATTTGGGTGTGAGTCCGGCGGTCCTGATTGTTTAACGAACTTCCTGACAGATCTTTGCGTGCGCTCACTAACTTAGCTGAAAATACTAGCCGACATCGTCGAGATAAACGAGACAGCTCCGCCATTTGAGGCCTTCCAGTACGGTGTCCATGACACGCTGGAAAGTTACTGGCGGCCGTGCACATTCCGCAAGGCATCATTTTGAGCTTGTGCAGTACATCGCGCATGTCAAAGGCAGTCTTACATCGGTCCCGTTGGTTGACTCCAATCTGCCAATAACCACAGTCCAGGTCCATTCACGAAAAGTTTCGTGAGTGGCGCAGCAGGTCAAGCGTGTCGTCGATCCGGGGAGCGGATACACATCTTTCCGTGGGACCGCGTTGAGCCGCTGGTAATCCACGCAGAATTGAAGCGTTCTGTCTTACTTTTTCACCAGTTCGACTGAGAGCGGCCCATCGGCTGCTTGATGGCACGGATGATGTTGTCGTTGAGCATTTCTTGGGCGTGTTCATAAATGCCCTCTATTTTCTTTGGGGATACCCGGTATGGCGCCCGATGCACAGGGAGCGCATTCTCGTCGAAGCGATGCGATATATCTTAACTGCTGTATAGCGCCCTTTGATGTCGTCGCAAAGCAGTCGCTGAATTCGGCAAGAAGATTTCTAAGCCGTCGTCGTTCTAGTTGCACTGAGCTTGTGGTTAACGTCGAGCTGCGACGGCGGCGTATTGTACGGTTGAGATTGCGAGCGTTCATCGGAGATCACGGCGAATTCGGCGGCGTTCCGGTGTTCTCTACGTTGCCTACAGCGGCACCTTTCCTGAAGTGCTGCGCCTCCGTCGAACGTTCGTGACGAGGACCACAGCACGTTCATCATGTAGCTCTGCTACGCCCTTTGCGACGCCTACCCCTCTTCCCAGAGGCAGTTGAACGTTGCCTTCCAGAAGAACTTCTTCCGCCGGCGACTGCATCAGTCAAGACGGGCAGAAAATACTCGACCGCGGCGGCAGGTTCACCTGGTCCGCAATGACTGGGACGGTTGCTGGGTCATTTTGTAACCCTCCGAAGTTAGGACGGACTTTTTAAGCGTCAACCTGTTCGATCCAAGGTCGATCACTGCACCGTACCACACAGGGAGTCCATACGAATGGTGGCATTTCTCACAGAGTAGTGAAGGATGACGAACTTGGCTGTACAGGTCAAGCTGTGCATCTCAACGCGAACAGCGCACATCCCAAGACGCGTGATCAAGTGACCTCCGGCGGTGCGTATTTGGGGCAGTCCAAGGGCATCGTGAAGTTTCGAAGGCCTCTAGAAAACTTCCCACTCAGAACAGAGCAGTCTGCTCCTGTGTCTACAAATGCCGAATCGTCGTGGCCGTCAATGGCAACGTTGAGGTTGTTGGGCACCGTTCCAGGATCGTCAGTATGATGCTTGTCGTCCCTAGAGTGGGGACCCTCCGACGCTCTTGTTGGATGTTACTGACGGTCGTCTTCGGCAACTCCACCTCTAGGAATCGCCGAGCTTATTTTTCCCGACGACGTAGTGACGACATGCTCTCTTGACGGGACCTACGAAGTGGCGACGCCGGACGTTGTGATGACACCGGAAGGGATATCCGGAGGGAAGCGGGTGCTGGTGACGGCGGGCGATGCAGGTACTATCGGGGGAAAATGAAATGCGAATAGAGGAGCGCGTGGCTTGCCGTACAAGCTGCGCCACCTGGAAGTCAGCCCAGGGCGAGGGTGCGTGGCCTACTCCGATGTGTTCACGCCCTTCGCTTGGCGCTCCCAGCTCGGCAGTGCGCCTCTAAGTGCGCTGAAAGCTTTCACCGCTATCTTTGCTGGCTCAGCGCATGCGGTGCGAAGAAGCTCGGCCCACGCACCGAGCAGACAAAGATAGCGGTGACAGTTTTCAGCGCACTGAGAGGCGCACTACCGAAGCTTGGGGAGTGCCGAACGAAAGGCGTGAACACATTGGAGTAGGCCACGCACCTCGCCCCTAGGCTCACTTGCAGGTGGCGCAGCCTGTACGGCAAGCCACGCGCTCCTCTGTTCGCATTTCAGTTTTCCCCGATAGTACCCTCTCGATGTCCTTGGTCGTTCTCCGGCTCCTTGTGCGGAATGCGTTCTGTGCGAATTCACGAAGCCCAAGCTGGCTGTACGGGGATCGCCGGTTCACGTGGTTGCTTTCCTGCAGTGGTATCACAGTGGGCGTCGGTCAGCTGTGCGCCACACGTCCGTCGTCCTTGGCGCCGGGGGTCAGCTCGGACGTACGGAGATTGTGCCGAGCGTACTCTGCCGTAGGGACCTCCCATCGAGGGGGCACCATGTGCTGGTACTTCTGGGTTGTTGGCCGTAGTTGTTGGACCATGGCAGTGCACCTCAGGTGCGGTTCCAGAAGCGGCGCAGGGGTTGCAATGAGCCCGTTTTTCGATGGATCTCTGAAACTCTTCCGTACGACTTTGGCGATGGACAGTGATGTGGGGATCGGTAGCAGGCAGCAGCTTTGATTTCTTCGCGAACAACGTCGCGGATAATCTGGCGAAGCTCGTCTCCGCCGGTGGTTAGCTCGTGGTGGACCAATGTCTGAGTCAAGACGCCGCTGCGCCAACGATAGTTACGGTACGGGCCGCCAGCGCCCGCTTGATGTTCGTTTCCTCGGCTACAAACCCGTCTACTCCCATTGGTAGGTAGCGGACTGAAACCGCCGAAGATGTCTCATCCCCACGGCCTCACTGCAAAAGCGCGACCATTCTTTTCGGTGGCTTGCGGGCCAGCGCGCGCACTCAGGCGTAGCACATCTTCAACGCAGCTGGCTACGCTGTTGGGGCTCGAACTGCGTTTCAAACAGATCCTCCGCCCCTCTGCCTTTGGCGTTGGCTCGTAAAGATCCGCTTTAACTCTATCACGCAGATATCCTCATGACGTGACCGAAGCCTCGTGGTTCTCGACCCAGTGCCTCGCAGCACCTTCAGCGAAAGTAGAGGTTCCGCAGGTACTGCTTGGTGGTTCATCCGTCATGGCGTGCCATGTGCTCGGAGTGTTGGATCCAGGCCTCGACGACCTCTATATTTAGCCGTAGCAAGGGCGTCGTCGTACGAGGGGTGACAGCCAGGTATACGATGGGGGGGGGGGAGGGTAGAGGAAGGAGCCTCAGTCTTGCAGGCCCATGAGGTCATAGTTGCTTTCGTCGACTTCTTCCTTCTTCGTTAGATGTCCGAACTCCACTGGTTGATCTTTGCGGCTGGCTTCCTGGATCTTGGTTGTCGCCACGGACGGTCTTCTTTATGCCGGCGGTTGGCTTGTGCAGGACGCCTCAGAGGGTCCATTGCCATGGGCTGCGGTACCCCATACCTCCGCCAGAAATGTCTGAAATGTCACCACCATAAACGTCACCTTCCCTACAACACAATTGGCTCAATCTTTCAGGTGCCGAGAATACTACGGTACACCGTACTTGCCTTTTGCTTCAGGGAACGAGAGATGAGATGTAGGGGAGTAACGAGGACCATGTGTTTTTTGTCAATTTTATAGACACTCTCGGACACATTTAGTCCTTTTTTCAAAAGTTTACTTGCTGCCACTGTCAGAGGGTAATCGGCAACCCCGACGCCATCAGTCTCTCTTCTTGCACTGAAAACTGTCTATTATCGTGAGGCGCACGACTCTTGAAGGCCGGCCCAAAAGCAGAGTGAAGAAACACTACCCTCACTTTCCCTTCTCGATACAGCGTGAAAGGGAAGAAATTACCTCTCGTTTCCTCCTCGCTATTTTCCGACCTTCTTTGTGCCGCCTGCCTGATCGCCTTTGTGCGAGTTTGGGGTGGGTGCCACCAAAGCTTGAAGGATTTCAAAGGATTATCCAGCAGGCAGCCGGCACCTGCCCGACGAGGAACTGAACCAGCCGAAGATCTGATTTGAGCGAGTTTGTCCCTTGTTCTTCCCAACGAGTTTGATTGGCTGTTTTAGCGTGGGTTTAGAGAACAATTATTATTGTTGCGAGGGACACAAATAATTGTTGTTCTGTTTAAAGAAGTGGTCATTGAAGTATCAATTTTATTCTAAATATTCAGTTGGCATATTTAGGTGTTTAGGCGAATTCACGGAGACAGGAGGTAGTGAGCGCGGATATTTTCAACATTTCACGGATCGCGTTCAAGCATCTCAGTGATCGCCTTGCGTGACCATTAGTTCTGAACCATAATGGTTTGGGGAGTGGCAGAGTTGGCGGAGAATCTAACTGTGGTAGGTCTAGCATTTTCGGTGTAGGGTGTTTAGCTGTAGGACACTTCGGTACGGCATATTTCAGCGCACAGATATTCCGGTGAAGGAACGTTTTGGGCACGGGATCTTCGGTGCGCGGTTAGTTTGGTGCATGTACATTTTGGTGCATATACATTTTAGTGACTGGCAATCAAAGCCGAGTTTTTTTTCTCAGACGTCAAAGCACAATGTTTCCTGAAGTTCAGTTTCTTCAGTTCTAATTTTGTAGACTTGGTCATCCATTCACGAGTCAAGAGTTGCAGAGATACTCAAGATGTATTTGGCAATAAAATACTGGATACATGGAAATAGGAACTAAAACATTCGATACTCAAATATATATGTAATAATGTATCGCGATAAGTATCGGAAATACATTTGTAAAAAAGCGAAAAGTCTTCGGAAATGCAAATACAGGAATACATTTTTGGAGTGCAGAAATAGAGATACTGAAAACTTATACAGCAATGCATTTTTCAAATTTGTTTGAGAGCCAACAGGTGCTAGCAGAAGTTTTTGATCCCTAAATTACTTTCCCGCGTGCTTGGCACTTTTCCTTCAAGGTGCTCCAACTGTCTAGCATTGTAACAATGCCCAAGCATCTTCTTAGTCCTAATGCCCTCAGGAGAAAAGAAAGGCGTCCAGACTTTTTCTCTTTTTTGGGTGGGGGGGGGAGGAGGAGGTAATTTTCAAGAAATGAAACGAAATTCATTCATCCTGATTGTATCAGCTTGCAAGAAGAAACATTGCAGATGTATTTCGATACAAGATTACAGATACGGGTGAAATAAAAATGTATTGCGATACACTACTACAGATGCGAAATATATTTCTGAGATACTATCGCGAATATTTTGTGACCGCGATACTGGCCGACTCCTGTTCACGGTCGCGTACTAATACACGACTTAAGTGTCTTTGTTAGGTGCAGCTTTATCCCTGCGTGAGGCTTCAATGCGTTTCTCTGATTCGCTAGCCGGTATCTATTTTCGAACGCAGCACTACTTCCTCATGCTGTGTTTACGCGCTCAGATTAAAGAGGCGGTCTCCTCTATAAGGTTTTCGCTTTATATTAAGTACTGCGTGAAGGAAAGGCTCCAAAAGCAAGAAACTCGACCACTTTTTTTGTATGCGATTGCTCAGAACAACTTGAATATCTTCTATTTGTGCCTCCATCGCGAAGTCGTATAGCATCACGTTAATATTTTGTTAATGAAAGATTGTTTAATGGTCACTCCAAACGACGAAAAGGAATGTAAGTGTCACTTGTAGCTTATTAGGGAATAAACACGAACGAGCGCTGGCTTCTCTAAGCAAATTAGGCAAGGGCATTATGAGGCACACCCTCGGGACCAAAAACAAAATGAAGAAAATGTGGCATAAGCAACTTTCGAACAAATGCCAGCCAGTACGCAACTATGCCTGCTTCGCGATGGCTGTCACCTTTGGTGGTGATTCTAGACATTTTACTGGCAACACCGCTGCTGCTGTGTTGATAATTTTTCCTGATGACCATCGGTAGTGCTGTGCTCCAGATGTAGCAATGCAAGGGACGTTTTGGACGTTCCGAGTACGCTGCTCGTTAAAAGATCCCATGAATCTCGAACTCTTTGGACAAAGTTCATTACGTCAACCACAGTGTACAAGTACTGCAGATAATTTTCAGGGTTTAATGACACTTCCTGCGTTGAATTGTTCAATCAACAAGGTGCGCATGTTCCTGGAGAAACGCATTTACTACAATAGGAAAAATTATGACCTGAAACAAATCCTCGCTATGTTTGTCTAGAAGGAGCAAGTCGGATGAACGAGCACCTTGGTCTACCGTGGGAGGAGTGCCGGCGCCCGGGAAAAGTAAGCAACAAAAGAAACCACTGCAAAAAAAAAAAAAAAGTTTACATGTAAATTTTTATCTATTTGTTTAGTTTGTTTATAAAATATTTGTTATTCATGTTCTTTGAAGGTTTGTTAAAAGCATCCGGGACCTGATCTGTGAAGCCGCGTATGAGAACAACGCGTCCTCCTCGGCAAGTGGTTCCCTCACGGAAGACGACAATGAATAAAAGTTACGGTCTTAATCTAAGTCTCACCAAAAAGCAAGTTTAAATAATAAAATAATTCGATGACTGTGAATACACTATAGCTATCATCTTCAAATGTGTGAAACTTGTCGCAGACAGCAAGAACGAAGCACTGCACTCCTGGCGCCAACGAGCGCCCAGTGATCCAAATCTTCCGCAATCCTGCACTCAACGACACATCATCACCCCGACCAGTTAAAAAAATGCTTTCCAGAATATTTTTTAAGAAGAAGGCGAATTCTACTGAACGTAATTTTTGTGGGCTCATGGTCTTGTAGCCGAGATCTGTAGTTGACATCTTCTTGATGGCCAAGAACAACGGATGCATTATTACTCGCGGAAGATCTATTTTGACGTTGAATTCCACATAACATGTCATTTGCAGTAACTCTGGCACGATACCGAACTTGCTTGACTACTTTTCTTTCTGCGTAAACATAACCACGTATAGTGTAAAGATATTGCAATTTTTATTTTAAATGACAAACAGAGCGAAAGACAATAAAGGACACGAACAACACAAGAGATCATTGCATTCCTACTGCATTTCTTTCTTCCTATCACTTGCAGGTAGTTGTCTCCTCACGACTATGTTTAAAATGCAAAATCTCTCCACGTAATTATTTCTCTAGTTTGTTTTATAGATTAATTATAAATTAATTATAACAAGCTGTCGCCCTTAGAATGCTCTTTCTTTATGTCATCTCTGCAAGGAGGGACCTGTCAATGTAATTGTCAGCGGAGTGCTTCAAATCAGCAACTTTGCTCAATATTCGCTAATCGAGACTCCAAAGCATGTCAAAACAGCAATATAAGAAAAAGACGCATATTAGGCTATTGTAGACTGTTCTACTTTTTGAACTGTACGCAACTGCAGATCCCCATGCCTGCCACTCTCTTTCCGAGAGCGAATCCAAGCACTCCACGATCCACCAAGGTTCAACTACCGCCACGCACAACCCCTGTATTCGAGGCAAAGCTATATTCACCCATCTCCAGAACACGTCCTCCTAGAACCTCGCTATGAAGCCGTATTACGCAAAGGCATAATTTTGCCTTATACTATTACTACCGTCTAATCTAAACATGCCACCCTGTCAGCTACCAACATCATTGTCCAAACCGTCATTCTTGAAAAAGGTTTTTTGCTCTTGCTATTGTACAACCGCTCCAAATCGCCGACATAGATACGGTAATTGAAGACCATTCTCGAGAGAGCGCCTGACCTCACACATGCGCATCATCCTGTGACTAATGTAAATACAATAGATGATTCATTGATATCATCTGAACCGCAGCAGCTTTTTGGCCATCTAGTTAAATTTCGATGCTTAAATGATTCATTATCTTCCCGCCTACGGAAATTGCATCTTAGTAAACACCGCTTCAATGCAGAAAGCACTGCTTCAGTAAGACGACGCGCGAATCGGGTTTTACTCAGCGAACGCAAAGTCATTCAAGAGAATGTTGACAACATGTTAGAAAAAGGCGTAGTTCGACATTCCTGCAACCCATGGACATCCTTAGTCGTCCTTCTCAAGAAAAAAGAAGGATCACACCGCTTTTGTTTCGCCTAGCGCAATATAAAAAAAAATACTAGCAAGAACGTGTAGCCTCTTCCTCGTATAGATAATACACTCGAAAGCTCGCAAATTTGATCATACTTCTTATCACTCGGCTTTCGACCGGGATGTTGCGAATTCCCAAGGCCAAGGAATATGAAGAAAAAACTGCATTTGTCACACCCGATGCCTTTACAAGTTTCATGTTGTGCATTTGTAGTCTATCAAATGCACCTGCCACATTTGACCGAATCATCGATGCCGCCTTTAGTGGCACGAAAAGGCATGGCACGTACCTCGACAATATCATAATTTTCTCAGCAACGTTCCAAGACCGTCTCTCTCGTGTTTGTCGGGTTTTTGTTATGCCTCTCAACGCAGGACTCTACAACTTACCATACAACAAAAAGTTTCATTTCGCCTGTAAAATGGTCAAAGTTATTGAACACGTCGCACTGCAGCTGAAGTCAACCTCGACACCCCCCCCCCCCCCCGCAAAAAAAAAAATTAGCAGCTTTATTGTATTCTAGGGTTGTCATTTCCCTTTCATTGCTCTGTGTAAGGGTTGTGGCAACTGCGGCGCTCTTGTATTAACTGCTCCGGGCCAACGTGCCCATAAAATAGACCCAGGCGTGCGCAGCTGCTTTCGCTTCATTACAAAAAGCGCTCACAACCCCATCCAACTTTTCTATTTTGACCCTGTGGTTTCTACATTCATACATACTGATGACATGGTTACAGTTTTGGAGCCGTCTTGCATGAGCACACAGTCCAACATCCTCCGATGCAGCCCGCGTACGCCAGTGGAACATAACTGAGGCCTGAAGCAAATTATTTAACTACCGAACCTGAATGTATAGGTGTTGTTTAAACTAAAGCCAAATTTCGCCCCTTCCTTTATGGCCGCCACTTAATATTGGGAGCGATCATTCGCAGTTCGCTGACTTTCAACAAGAAAGCATATATCCGGCCGCCCGCCTTCAGGTTCACCCGCCTTCGGGAGTACAATTTTACTGTCACGTCCAAGCCTGACAACCTGCGCAACGATGCCAATGGACTCTCACCCTTCCCCTTCCCCCAACTCCAACTCCTACATCGTCGCCTACTTACGTCCCAGCCTCTCCTTTCCTCGCCACCCTCTCTACTGACACCTTTATTTCCGCTTATTGCTCGGATCCCTTGACATGACCTATTATCTTGCATCTGAGGGCACTCAAACAACTAATAACCGCCGATTCCTCCGAAAGGCACAATATTTAACTATCACTGATGGCCATCGTTACCGACCGAACTACATGCCCGAAGGTCGGCTGTGGCCTCATGCTGTCCCGTCCAAACTCCGTCAGGTTGTTCTCAGATTATCACACGACGATACCATTGCGAGCCAACTAGGCCTCTTCATAACATACGCCCGAATTCCGCCAACACATTTTGGGTCAGGGATGTATCCCAGTGTGTGCCAATAGATTCGTTCATGTCTACAGTGCCTATTACGCAAGCTGTCCTCATTCCTTCCCACCAGTTTACTTCACCACACAAGCGTTTAGAATTAATTGACACAGACTACTTTGGACATGAGCCTTTGTCCACCTATCATAACCGATGGATCATCGACGCCATCCACCACGCAACTCGCTACGTCGAAACTGCTGCTCTCTTTGATGCGAGATCAGCAGCTATTACACAATTCCTGCTCTAAACTTATTGTTCTCCGTCATGGAGCCCACGAGTCATCATTAGCGACCGCGGACGTTCCTTCGTAGCCCACACCCTGGACGCTTTACTAAACGGTTGTAATGTCAAGAAACGCATGACTTCCATGTACCACCCTCAAAACAACGGCCTTACTGAGTGCGTTAACCGCCACACTTTCGGACATGATTTTTTTATATGTGAACTCACAATACACGGATTGGGACTAAATTCTATTGCCCGTCACATTTGCCTTTAATCCAGCGTTTCGGGTCACCATTGGCTTCTCTCTATATCCACTAGTGTACTGCCAAGACCCGGGGTCCACATTGGATACCATCTTTCCCTCCCCAACAGTATATGATCAGGATGTCTATATTGATCAACTCGACTCCCATACCGAAACCTGTCGTTGACTTGGACGTGCTTAACGCTGGAACGCCAACAAGCAGTCAAACTTCGTTGTGACGCACACAACAAATAGGCCAATTTCTCGACCAACGCCCTTCTCTTCTTCTCCACCCCTTGAGTCAAGTTAGACTTTGCGAAATATGTCTTCCAAAATGCAAAGGACCATCCCGAATTATGCAGCAGACTTCGCCGGTCAACTACCCGGTTGAGCCGACCACCCATTTCCCCGATCACCGAACGCAGGGCCCATACGTTCTGGCACGCCAGCCGAATCAAGCTCTTCTCCCCACGCACACCGCTCCAGTAACCACCTTCGCCTAGCATCGCCTACTTCCGCGGAGGAGAATGTGCGGGGATGGAAGCATCATTGCCGCACGTGGCGTAAGGCAGCCGACGTGCTTGTGAGCTTGACGCGCTTGCCTCGAGCCGTCGCTTTTTTTTTCTTTTGAGGGGGGGGGGGGGGGGATAGTATAGCATCCATTCTTGAGTGAAGTCGTTCCATATGTCTACCTGACTAAAACACCTTCACTTATGTCATCTCCCAGCTCTCTCTCTCTCACCCCTCTATCTCTCTTGATATCTCTCTCTCTCTCTGTATATATATATATATATATATATATATATATATATATATATATATATATATATATATATATATATATATACGGTGAGGAGGTTCAACGGGCCGGTTGGACGTGAAACGAAAGGTGAGGAGTTCCAGGAAAGGCCTTTTACTTTACCAACGTTTCAAGCGGGGACCGCTTTTCTTCAGGGTAGGATGGTGTATCAAATGTCCTCTTCTTCTTGTTAACGTTCATGTGGAAGAGGAAGAGGGACTATGAAGGGTATTAAAAATATTCGGAACGGGAGCAACAAAAAATCGTAATCTTTGAAATTAGTAATTATAAACAATAGTAATTCAATTCATTAAAACTAAATAAATTGATTTGCAGTATTTGCTACAGTCTTTGTTACAGTTCTTAAGCACAATCACCCCCGAGCAACCGGAGCGCACACAAAAGTAGCAATGAGGATGTGTTCGGGATTAACACCGCTTCGAGAGCGGAGATCTAGACAGCGCAAAAGTGCCGTGGCGGTTTTTTATGAAGTATTTGTGTCGGATTCTAATTATGCTTACGCGCCTAGGAATTAAACACAGTGGAAGGATTACCACGGGACGCACGCTCACGAGGATGTTCACGAGAGGCGTGGAACGAGCTCACGATGGCAAGCGCCTTTGGCGCAACAATGTAATCGACGCGCTCGGCTCGCACAGTCCGTGCAGAACCAAAATAATTGTGTGGCTTCAGCCCTACACAGACCGTGGCAGCCAAGTGAGTATGCCTGGACTCGCATTAATACCACAAGCAACCGAATTGAATTTGTGGATGAAAAAAGCCTCCTTCAACTCTCTGTCGTGATCAGAGCTAAATCCAGATTCAAGAAGGATTATACGTATTTTTTCAATGCTATGCTTCTTAAGATTCATGTGTTTCGAGAACGGGAGCGTGGGTAAGGACTGGACATGAGACTTGTGATTATTGAAGCGCAACCGAAATGAAGTACTGGTTTGTCCTATATAATCCATGTTACATACTGTACAGCGTAGAAGATAAATAACGTTACGCGTACCGCAGTTGAGGTTTCCAGTGATTTTGAAAGAGAAGTCAGAGTTCGCGCTAGTGACAAGATTGGTGGTTTCTACATATTCACAAATCTCACACCTGGGCGTTTGGCAAGGTCTACAACCAGAAACGTCAGAAGTCCTATTTTTCGAGTGCACCAATATGTCCTTAAGATTTCTACCTCGTCGATATACCACGCGTGGTGATACCGGAAAAAGGGTGCGTAGCTTATCACTTTGCTGCAAAATACTGTGATGTTTCCTGAGGATATTGTTAAGATTTGGAAGGCGGGCTGAATATGTAACCACCAGGTTTGCGTGCTGGTTTTGTGACATTTTGGGTTGGGGTTGATTGATAATTTGCTCTCGGTCGAGAGCTCGTGCTCTTTCAATGGCTTTATCGACAATGGCTGGTGGATAATTCTGCTTACATAGCACGAGTTTCAGATTGTTGGCGTTGCGTTCGAATTCATCTAAATTAGAGCATATTCTCCGGAATCTGTGAGCTTGAGAAAAGGGAATACTTGTTTTGCAATGTTTAGGGTGGGAGCTCTTGAAGTGCAGGTACTGTTGACGGTCCGTCGGTTTCCTGAAGAGTTTTGTTGAAAGAGAATTCCCACTGATCTCGACTGTCACGTCAAGAAAATCAATGCTCGTTTTCGAATAACTATGCGAAAACATAATACTGGGTGGAGACCGTTGAAGTCCTGAATAAAGTCTATGAGTGCTGACTCCCGTGTGTCCATACCATAAAGATATCATCGATGTAGCGCTTATAAAACAGAGGTTGCAGAGAGCGACTAGACAAGAAGCGCGACTCTAAATCGGCCATAAAAAGATTTGCATAGTTAGGGGCCATCTTTGTGCCCATTGCAGTTCCCCGAGTCTGTAAAAGTGTCTTCCTTCGAATTCAAAGTTGTTATTTTCTAAAACTAACCTGATAAGTGTTGCGAGAACGTCGTTGCTGACATGAATTGTTGGTGGGTCATTGCTATACGCCTTGATTACTGCTTCAATGCCATCCTGGTGAGGGATGTTTGTATAGAGGGACTCAACATCCATGGTGACTAGGATTGCGTCAGTAGGAATTACAAGTTCTCTTATTTCTCGGAGAAAGTGGTTTGTGTCCTTTATGTATGATGGCATCGTAGGAGGAAGGTTCATAATAAGGAAATTTACAAAGCAAGAAATTCTCTCTGTCGCCGTGTCTATTCCGGATACAATTGGTCGTCCTGGATTTCCTTGTTTGTGGATTTTAGGTAATGTATAAAAGCGGCCAGCTTTTAATCCACAAACAAGGAAATCAGGACGACCAATTGTATCCGGAATAGACACGGCGACAGAGAGAATTTCTTGCTTTGTAAATTTCCCTATTATGAACCTTCCTCCTACGATGCCATCATACATAAAGGACACAAACCACTTTCTCCGAGAAATAAGAGAACTTGTAATTCCTACTGAAGCAATCCTAGTCACCATGGATGTTGAGTCCTCTATACAAACATCCCTCACCAGGATGGCATTGAAGCAGTAATCAAGGCGTATAGTAATGACCCACCAACAATTCATGTCAGCAACGACGTTCTCTGCAACACTTATCAGGTTAGTTTTAGAAAATAACAACTTTGAATTCGAAGGAAGACACTTTTTACAGACTCGGGGAACTGCAATGGGCACAAAGATGGCCCTAACTATGCAAATCTTTTTATGGCCGATTTAGAGTCGCGCTTCTTGTCTAGTCGCTCTCTGCAACCTCTGTTTTATAAGCGCTACATCGATGATATCTTTATGGTATGGACACACGGGAGTCAGCACTCATAGACTTTATTCAGGACTTCAACGGTCTCCACCCCAGTATTATGTTTTCGCATGGTTATTCGAAAACGAGCATTGATTTTCTTGACGTGACAGTCGAGATAAGTGGAATTCTCTTTCAACAAAACTCTTCAGGAAACCGACGGACCGTCAACAGTACCTGCACTTCAAGAGCTCCCACCTAGACATTGCAAAACAAGTATTCCTTTTCTCAAGCTCACAGATTCGGAGAATATGCTCTAATTTAGATGAATTCGAACGCAACGCCAACAATCTGAAACTCGTGCTATGTAAGCAGAATTATCCACCAGCCATTGTCGATAAAGCCATTGAAAGAGCACGAGCTCTCGACCGAGAGCAAATTATCAATCAACCCCAACCCAAAATGTCACAAAACCAGCACGCAAACCTGGTGATTACATATTCAGCCCGCCTTCCAAATCTTAGCAATATCCTCAGGAAACATCACAGTATTTTGCAGCAAAGTGATAAGCTACGCACCCTTTTTCCGGTATCACCACGCGTGGTATATCGACGAAGTAGGAATCTTAAGGACATATTGGTGCACTCGAAAAATAGGACTTCTGACGTTTCTGGTTGTAGACCTTGCCAAACGCCCAGGTGTGAGATTTGTGAATATGTAGAAACCACCAATCTTGTCACTAGCGCGAACTCTGACTTCTCTTTCAAAATCACTGGAAACCTCAACTGCGGTACGCGTAACGTTATTTATCTTCTACGCTGTACAGTATGTAACATGGATTATATAGGACAAACCAGTACTTCATTTCGGTTGCGCTTCAATAATCACAAGTCTCATGTCCAGTCCTTACCCACGCTCCCGTTCTCGAAACACATGAATCTTAAGAAGCATAGCATTGAAAAAATACGTATAATCCTTCTTGAATCTGGATTTAGCTCTGATCACGACAGAGAGTTGAAGGAGGCTTTTTTCATCCACAAATTCAATTCGGTTGCTTGTGGTATTAATGCGAGTCCAGGCATACTCACTTGGCTGCCACGGTCTGTGTAGGGCTGAAGCCACACAATTATTTTGGTCCTGCACGGACTGTGCGAGCCGAGCGCGTCGATTACATTGTTGCGCCAAAGGCGCTTGCCATCGTGAGCTCGTTCCACGCCTCTCGTGAACATCCTCGTGAGCGTGCGTCCCGTGGTAATCCTTCCCCTGTGTTTAATTAGGAATCCGACACAAATACTTCATAAAAAACCGCCACGGCACTTTTGCGCGGTCTAGATCTCCGCTCTCGAAGCGGTGTTAATCCCGAACACATCCTCATTGCTACTTTTGTGTGCGCTCCGGTTGCTCGGGGGTGATTGTGCTTAAGAACTGTAACAAAGACTGTAGCAAATACTGCAAATCAATTTATTTAGTTTTATTGAATTGAATTACTATTGTTTATAATTACTAATTTCAAAGATTACGATTTTTTGTTGCTCCCGTTCCGAATATTTTTAATACCCTTCATAGTCCCTCTTCCTCTTCCACGCGAACGTTAACAGGAAGAAGAGGACATTTCATACACCATCCTACCCTGAAGAAAAGCGGTCCCCGCTTGAAACGTTAGTAAGGTAAAAGGCCTTTCCTGGCACTCTCACCTTATATATATATATATATATATATATATATATATATATATATCAGTGTTTGTGTGTGTGTATGTGTGTATGGAAACGAAGCACGCTGATTGGTTTCCCTTCCCGGCCCCGCAGAAATGACGTATCTAGCCCTACGACTCGCGGCATCTTGTGGGAATCTCACCAACTATTCCAGCTGAACAGAGCGCCATTCAGGAGCGTGTCCACACGCTTTCGCCCGAGTACATCTCAAGCGCCACCATGTGGGAATGTTACCAACTATTCCAATCTGAATATAGCGCCACCGACCGGCGTGTACCCACATTTTCCCCACGGGGGCATATCAAGCGACCCCTTGTGGGTATATCTCCAACTACGCTAAACTGGACATAGCGACACTTAGCGGCTTGTCCCCACACTTAACACGAGTAAATCTTAAGTGACACATTTTAGAAGTATCACCAACAGTACACTGAACTTGACAAAGCGCCATCGTGTGGTCAGTCACTGCACTACCCTCGATTGCACACAAAGTATAAGCACGACAGAGAACGTTGCTTGTGTGGAGCAAATGTACCTCGTCGGGCTACTGCACTCCAGCCGAAGGACAAGAGCCAAGTTTTTTTCTGAGAAAATATTACATTTTTTGCAACTGTCATGCGATTTCACACCACACAAAACGACGATTAAAGATGGGTCCAAATTCATTGACTGACGATCAACTATCGGCTGCTGATTGACTATCAAACGATGTTCAGCTATCCTACAATGAGTGATTCATGGTCGATAAATAATTTATTGATAAATGATCGATTATAGAAAATATAAAATTTCAGATGTCAGAAACACATGTTTCTGTCAGAAACACGTGTTTTTTATATCAAATCAGGTTAGGATAAATTAGTACAGTCAGTTAGATGTCCGTAGAAAGAAGTTAAATATCGGAAGATTATTGGTATCAGAAAAATTTGTTCGCATCAAAAGAAACTTTTCAAATTGGCTGATTTAAGGCTGATTGTGTACACGTTTACTACTACTCTCGTACGTCTTGAGTTTTTTTTAATCCTGTGGGTGAACTAGTGATGTGAGGGGACAATGTTGATTATCGTGGGCTTTTTTATTTCTTAATTTTTCTTTAAAATATTTTTTAGATTCTAAAGGCTGGTGTCATTCAATATTACCGTATTAGTCGGCGGGCGCTCATTCCGCTTCAGTCAGCCATCGGATAATAGTTCGTTTGGATCAAGAACCTTTGAATTTTGATGGCATTAGTCACAATAGCTTACAATTTGGGATGACCTCAGGTCTGGTTTGCTGGTTAACACGGGTATCCTTTTTGATATACTGTTTAAAAAAAACAAAAAAACAAGAGGGATTTTTAGGTAAAGTCAGAGACTACGTGAAAACAATATACTTGAGGTACCTAGCTGTAAGTTTGTCCTAGCTTCGAATATTCATGTCCGATTTTGCGCACAGTAAGATAGATAACAAGCTTGAAATGTAGGGAAAAATAGTTGCATTCAATAACTTTAGGAGCTGCATGGAAAGTTATTTGTTGAGAAGGTCGTGTTTAGCAAACATTAAAGAAAGCGAGAGGCGAGGCCCAAGTCTACCTAGCCGGCTTGGTTTTCTTCCCTAGTGGCCAGGCCACGTTACCTCAAAATTCCCCATGTGGTCGTTTTAGGTATAGGAAGATATATCCGCATTTCACAGAAAAATAGATCTATCGACTTTCGGGCCAGAAATAATTGACATCTACTCTATCACGTTTCGGACACGTTTGGATGCTAAATTGTCACTCGTTACTTTTCTTTTTTTTGTATGGATGCCAGGGGAGGAGATCAACGACTTTTCGCGTTCGGTTCGGTTGAATAGCCGGTCCCTATATTCTAACCGATTTACCTTTCTAACGTGAAGCGTTCTTTGGCCAGTTGCTCAGCATTTTGTGAAGCCCAAAAAGTGAAGCACCCGCGAAGCTCGACGCTGTTCGGTTAAGAGGAGAGGTGGAACGTTGGAAGCCTCGACGCTGATTGGCTAACATGGGAGGTCACGTGACCAGAGGTGGGGAGGAGATCGACCACTGTGGTACAAAAGGATGAAGCTCGACGCTCTAACGGGTTGAGCTCACCTAACTAGAGGTGAGTGAGGAGGACGTGTTAACGTGATTGATCGAGGGCGCACTGACGGAGGAGTGATTAGCGGTACTGCATTATTCCTGGAAATGCTACAAGTAGGTATTGTACGTGAAATTTGCTTCACGAAGAGTACCGGAACTAATGCGTTTAACAACGCTGAATCTCACTGATGAAAAGCGCGAGCAAAAATGTTAGACAGCTGAGATTGAGCACAACAACTAATCCCACGATACACTGAGTACCATCAACTATCTTGCCTATAAGGCATAACCGCTGAGCAATTCAGTAAGAACGTTTCACGTATGCAACGCAGTTGCCAAGCGATTTACACTGCAATTTTCTTAATAGACATGTTTGCATCTATAAAACCTCTTCCCGGACCATGTTTCCCTTTGTTAAACAACTCAGGAGAGCACGCCCTTCCCAAACAAAATGTTCAGCGCATATCTTTCCAGATATTTCGTGTTTTTTTTATTTTGCAATTAGTTTTAAGTGTCGGTAGTATAGGGTACAAAAACAATAAAAACGAATAGAACGCCAAGATGTCAGTGAGCTAGGCCGATAGAAGGCGGGTTTAGCTGACCTTTATTTCCAGTCAGGGTGCTACTTCCCGTATGGTGCTCGTTACACGAAAAAAAAAACAATATTACAAAAGTGCACATTTTATGTGCCGCGTCTTCCGAAATGTAGCCCCTCTGATTACACATGTAAGAAAATTAGCATTTTTTGCGGTGTCGAGCATTCAGATGTTCGAAATACACAAGTATTTATTAATTTAATGTCGTTCAGTTTGACGAGACGAGATCGACTTTGAGAACCACACATTGTTTAATAGCAGCGTTTTGTATTATACAGGCTTCATTGTTCGCTGATTAAGCAGGAATGTTTCAAGGGTGTTGTAATATTTCATTTTTGCGTGAGCAGTATGAAATATGTGGCGACAACGCACAAGGTACGTACTTTACAATGGGTGCGGACTCCCTGGGAAATATTTTGTGTAATGTTTCCTGCACACTATACACAGCGTGGAAACTAAGGTCAGAAAAAATACGATATATGAAGTTTTTGACAGTGGCCTATCTGTTTTAACATTAATTGATTTTTGCTAATTTGTTTGCAGGAATGCGGTTACAGCGAACGCCGATATAAATACTTCCAGGGGATCCTCAATGATAGGAAAATTATGGAATAGTGGAATTCATCATTATGGAATACAGAGGGTCGAGATGTCAGAAAATTTAATGGCAAAAGGGGATAAACATATTATCCAGGTATTTGATCTCATGAAGGTATGCCGTTTACAATATTCATGAATGCTTCATTCAGAGGTAAAGCAAATCACTGTGTTTTTCTTTTAATTTAATTGTGGAATATAACTTGCGCCAGTTTTGTGTTATATAGTGGAATGTACATAAGCATAAATAATTGCACTGCCCTGTTAATTTTAACCCCTGCATTTTTCAAACTTTTATAAAAACGAGATTTTTAAACTTGTGTTCACGAATTAAAGACCATCAGCTTTGAGAATATGTGTCTTTTCATAGTTTTGATGGTACTACACATGTTTGGCTGAAAAAAAACCTTGATGCAAATATAATACTACTAATAAATACTGTTTCAATGGACTTCTAGGCAGTGTCTGTCGCAATTGAGGTCTCGAATGAGCAATGCACGTTGAACACGTTTCTGTCCTATAGATTATTTGTAGAATTTCAGGTATTTGTTTAAAAGAAATCAGCGGACGTTCTTTGGCGTTTGCAGTTTTTCTTTTACTATCGGTGTATTTCGGCAGCTTGTTTCGAACGGTCTCAACAACCGGTCATTATTCATAGAAAAGTTAAAATTGTTGTACAAACGACTCCCGTTTTTTCTCCCCTTAACGTCGTCTCTCTTCCTAGCCTCAAGTTTATAGTTCATGATGTTTAATCATCACCAGCGCGTTTGCGCAGTAGCATTCGATTTTTTTAGGTATTTGACGTTTTTACCAGATTTTGTATTTTTTTTCACCGAAGAATGTTCTTGAGTGTCTTTTTAGTCAAAAACTGAAAGTCAATGAACTTCCTCTAAATGTTTTTATATTATGAAATGCACAAGAAAATAAAAATTGAAGAAGGCGATAGACGAAGAGATCTCATCCATGTGTTAGTAAATTAGTGGTTTTGAAATAGTAATTAGGTGTTTCTTTGAACAGTTATGCTCTAATGTCGATAAACCTGTGCATACAGGGGTTTCTTTCTGCCATAAACATATGTTCAATATTTATTTGATAAAGCATTATCCCAAAACCGCCGTGTCCAGAGGTGACACAGTCACTTTCAAGCCACACCGGCTTGCGTACAAAAAGCTCAAATTAGGGGCTACTGAGACATTTGAAAGAGATGTATTGAATTGAACTCGATGGCCGTTTTTTGACGCATAAATTTAATAATATGTAAATTACAGACGCTCCAAAAACAACAAGGAAAGTATAAATCACCTCCTCGTTCATCTGCACACATACTCTTGGGCATTGACCTGTATGCACCTAGGAGTGGGATATTGTACACAACATTGTTGGACCAGCTAAGGCAAGTTCTTAAGCATTTATAATCATGTGATGTTTCCCAGTATTAGCTCTGAAGATATCTAGAGCCTCTAACAGGGGCAGGACACGCGCAATATTATAAAAATCTTAATTCCCACTGTGTCCACCTCTAGATATTCTCCTCCGCTTTCCAATTTAAGGCTCTCGCAAGTGTGCGGATTCAAATAAATTACCACACAACACAGGCTCGCGCGTATTCTTAGGACCGTCACATCTGATCTTAAACAAACGTTAAGAGCAATAAAAAACACCGTACACAAAACGCAAACTGAAAGTGTACATTGTCATACTTCGTTGTTAATCAGCGTTTTATTATATAGACGAGTCTGAAAGGCCATTTTGTGTAATCCCGGGCAGCAGAATTGCAGTTTTCTGCTTTCTCCACAGTTCATGACTTATTATTGTTATTGTCGGTGACGCGAGAGGTTTCAGTGAATCGATTGTGTCTCTAGTTCCATTGTGTATAGTGAAATATTCCTGTCCTGACATGGGACGATATTTTCTAACCGCTCGAGTGCCGTTGGAGTCGATCCGAAAAATTAGCTCAAGTTGATGGCGTGCTTTTTCTTTTGCTGAAAAAAATGAAACAAGTTAAAAATAAGTAAAAAAAAACATTCCCAACGATCAGCGATTAATAACACTGGTAAAAGCAAAAATGTAACACATTTATAAACAGGCAGTACGTTGCAATTTTACACAAGAAATCGAAATTTCGCAACATCTGCTCTAAAGTGTTGCGCGGTAACCTCAGGAACAAAAAGACGACCGGAATACATTTTCCACAAGCTTCATGAACGACTTAAAGCTCAGCTGGACGCACTGGAAAATATCAGCAAGTTTGGCAAGGCTTTAAGTGTTCAGAACATATTAGAAACTGAGACAATCGATGCAATAGAAAACTCGCACCTACCAAAAATTAAAATGACAAGTTAAGGAGTGTGAGCGAGACACAGGACAAAAAAAGCGGCGTGGTTGAAGAGTGGAAATATGTTGACCTGCACTGCAATCGAACATTGAAATGCGACGATGTACAGATAAAATATTGGAGTGTGTTAGAGAAGGTAACAGTTAAGGTGCAAGATTATCATAATAAACACCACTTGTGCAACCAGTCTCGATGTTTAATAGCCACACCAGGTATGTACAATCGTAAGGTGTTACCGACGATAATTAAACACTTCAATACATGCAGATAACGTGTGAATGTAATGGGTTAAAATAATTATAGAAACGAACATGGTATTTATTTCCATCCGAGGGAAGGGACACTATAGACGAAGAAAATGTATATTACAATGGCTTCGTTTTCACTTGTTTCTTTTTTTAGGGTGGCTGCAAGGAGGGGTGACTAGAGACGATCGTACAAGCTGTGTGGTGTCGATATTATTAAATGTGACCTTTTCTCCCCTCACAACTTCCCCGGTCAATCAAGCGTCTTAGTTAAAACCTCTATCATATTGGCACATACATAAAGACAATTTAAATGGGAATTGTGGAAACCAAAACTGTCAGGAATGTTTGTTGCGTGAACCGGATTTCATCAAAAATATGCTGGTTTATCAACAAGTGGTCACATACATGCTCAATCCTTATGACACTTTATTTTGAATAACTTTTTGCACACAACCTATCTCCGAGACTTAGTGCACGCACGATGTGAACTACCTCATATCATCATTTCTGTATGCTCAGTGTACTGGATACTTGTTGAATGTAATGCGGCGCAAGGGATAAAAGGGACTTCGAGGTACCTAGCAGACGAATTCACAAGATAAAACTCTACCATATCCACTACACGATTGCGTAGCATGGAACGCCAAATGCATGATAATCTAGTCCTACCAGAAGTTATTTTTACAAGCAACATAGCTGTTTATTATTGATTAGTTTATTTAAAGGTTTTTGTTTCGTCAAAAATGTCACTGTTTTCTAACTACGCGCACATTTTACCTATGCCCGCTTCAGAGGAAAACACTTCTGCATTCCTCTTTATCCACATCTACTCGAGGACCTGTTCCGTTGTATCCGGGCTGTATATCTTTATCTGTGTTTCGAAAAGGGAAACAGTTTGCGTATCCGTTTTGGTTAAGCGTCAATCAAACACTCAATGCGTGGTGTGCACAAAATATCATGCCTCCCAGTCTCCTTCTTGTGTGCCTCCTTTTCTTCTTATAATATAACACCAAATCTGCAGAAATTTCACGCGCCGGTGTCGGAGACACTAAGGCAGGATAAACCGCTAAGCGTAAAATCATCTTAAAACACTATGAGAAAGAAAGGGACACACAACGCTTCGCGACATTTAAGCAAAGCAATAGAGGCAATGTCGCCCTAATCGACCTATAAAATTCCGTTCTTGGAACGCGACACTTGCAATAACTACGACTACTAATTGCGAGAATACTGGGCAAATTTCGAGTCATGGTTGTCGTTGAGCGGGGCCGGGTCTTTTCATACACGGGTTCTTCAAAAGTCCGCGGAGTCGTCCACTATTCGGGGGAAAAGAATCCTCGTTTTTCAGTAAGAAAAATGGAACACAGCCGGCGGTACTACTTCAGTTTTCTTGCGTCGTTCCCTGTGTACCCCTCGCTTGCTTTCTCATCGTTTCGGGTCCCTCAACAAGCACCTTCTTCTTGAACATACCCAGCTGGGTGATTACTTGTAGTTTAGGCAAAAGGTGGGTGTGACATTTCGCATTCCTTCTTTTCCAATTTCTTCACCGTTTTCAGTCTGGAGCATTATATTGGTTTACACCTTTAATGGTCATTCGCCAGTTCTCCACGGAGTGGCGCGTTCGCGATGGTGAGAGGGTTGGTGGTCGTGTCGGCTGCCGTCGGACTGGCAGACTTTGGGTTGGTAAAAGTTATTAGAGTATTTTTCGTAAGTCGCTTCGATACCTCGGATACCTCCAACAACGACACCCAATACCTATATACGTTGCAGGCACAGTAGCTACGGCAGAGTTTCGGGTATCGTTATCGGAGTCATCGGACGATCTACTAAATGTCTATTATTGTGTCAGTCGTCGTTATGATGGTTGTCGGCGGGTCGGTCGTTGTAGAACATTTTGTTGTTGCGTCGGATTCTTCGAGGTTGCGTCGTAGTAGGTTACTGTGTTCGTGACATCGGTCGTTGCGAATTTCGCCCTCGTTGTTTTGTAGCTCGTCGTAGCGTCGGTGCACAGGCATTTGGAGTTTGGAGGGCGCTGAATAACTTCAAGTATATGCTCACCATACTAAACAAAATCTTGTCATAACGAAGCTAGGCTTTTCTTATGTGGTACAGTATGTCTTTGAGTTACTTTTTTCACAATTTATACGTGCTTTAAATCCAGCATGTTTGTGTTTAGGTATTAAAGCAGCGGTAGCGTGCGAAAGATGCAAAGCAGAGGAACACCAAGCCCAAGGATCATCGAAACAGATCTCTGTAGGAGATTGGTGATCTTGTTCATGATCAGCTGCAGTTCTTTGAGTACATTCTTACGGTTATTTCTAAGCGGTACAATCTTGGTCCAATTATTCGGTAGTTTGGTCATTTTTGTTCTTATCTAAATCCATGGTCCTTCAGTAGGCGTGTCAGCAGTCGGCGGTGATAATTGATGAAAGGCAATCGGGTAGTCGGTCTGTTGGCGGTCGGGCGGTTGATATGGTCAGGCGGCCGTCCTACTGTGGGTGAGCGTGCAGGTGACAGTGAAGCGGACGACGCGACGGATTCTGCAGATGCAGACCACGATCACTCGTCAGGTTTCGGCACAATTATATAGAAAGAGAAAACCAAGCCGCTTCTGTTTCAGTTGGCCGTTTATGAAACGCTCAGGGTACGGTGTGTGCAAGCTCTCGTGCCCCTCGAGTCACTCTCACATTTTTGTCCTCCTATTCTAATCATAGTGATTTAAATCTACAGCAATGTGTTAATTTAGTTATTTTTCTAATTTATATTGTTCAAATTAAAAACATAATAACATTAAAAAAGCATTAATCTGAACAACGCTTGCATGTGTGCAAAATATACACTAATGGAAATGAAATTATTT
>JAZHYW010050872.1:0-30840 GCA_037355805.1 Ixodes ricinus
AGTCATCCAGTCTTCAGAAGGGCTATGGTCTACCAGTTCTGTTGTGACAAGACTAAACTCGTACATCAAAGAAGACATGTGGTGTGGTGCAGTCGCTTGAGGCACCTCCTTAGCCGAGTGTTTGAGTGATGACACACAAATTTTTTCTTTGAGAAAAATGGGATGAAGAAATTGAGTCCTTCAGCAGAGCATTTTGCAGTGGAAGTCTTGACAAGTATCCAGCTGCCTTGATGTAGAATGCTCTTGTGCCGATTCTGAACTATCTCCATCTGGTGTCCAGTCAGCAGTGTCGGCTTCTTTGTCGGCCCCGATTTCAACATCGGCTCTCCAGTTCGTTGATCGATCATGTCGATAAACTTCAAATATTGACCAAACTTGCCTCGGCAGACTTCTGCGTGCAAAAAACGCTCGAGAATGTTTTTACTGGACTTTCCATTCCTTAAGAACAGGACGTGCAAGAGGGGTTCAGTTGTCTGAAACAGGGTCAGGAACCCCACAAACAAGTGAGCAGAATTTTGCTAAAAAGTACCTTAACCAGAAATGTCTTTTCGCTAAGGGACTGGGCAAGTTGTAAAGTACTCCTCCAGAGCGAGCTTTCTGGTCTGACAGTAGTGCTGACCCCAGTGCTGACAGTTGCTAAATGAGGTGGTCAAGGGCTGGGCAGTGCCGACCAGTGCGAGCTAACATGGTGAAGAAACACATTCTCGGGTATGCCGAAGGCATTTCTGACTCGCCTTCAGACATTCACTCTGCAACGCAGAGTTTTGAAATAGCAATAGCAATAGGAATTCAAAAGTGCAGCTTCCACTCACTGCAAAAAAAAGGTAAGGGTATGCCCAGAAGCATTATGAACCTTATGCAGAGAGCTCTCTCCAAGATCAAAAAGAGGAGGGTTAACTTGCTCTTCTTTTTTTCTTTAAGCTCTTCACAACGTTTGGCCCATCACTGTAAAGGTCAGAAGGTTGTTCTGAGGCAGATCATGCATTGCATCCTTGACACAAGTAAACAGAACCTTTTAAATCGCTGATCTCAGGTAAAAGGGACACAAATGTTCAATATTTTGTTTCTGTTGATCAGGAAAGTACCTTACACATCCAGCTGTTGGCTGAACTGTTCAGGGAGTGGAGTTTCGTTGATCTAGATGGTGTAGAAAACTCCAGCCTTGTTCGACTCTTGTTGTCTTGTTTATTAACTCTTTGACAATGATGTCTTAAATGTGGGCCCAGTATGTCTGAAACGATTTAGGAATTTTCATTTTTCCACAAGCAAACGAGTCCTTTGTAATATAGAGTCCGGAAGCATGAGGGGAAAAATGGCAGTGGCTGTGTCTCCCCAGGAGTACGGTATTCTCGACAATGTAGTGCCGAAAACAACATAGGCAACAATATGCTCTGAAAGTCTCCTACAGATCTGGGCAAGTGGATTGTTCGGAGACCTCACCATACCCTTCATCTTGCCGAGGTAGCTTTCAAACCAAATGTGCTGAACATATCCAAGGGGCCATGAACAAGGCACTCTTCTGCCAAGTGACCATGTGTGTGGATGTTATAGGACAGCTGCTCAGATCCATTGAGCCTCTCAAACCATTGCACAAAGTAGTAAAAACGTTCTTTTGCATACGCATTGCAACAAATATTCAAAGTTGGTGATGTGAGAATTTTCATTGCCACATGAAGAGCAAGGAAATGCTTGTAAAGGTCTTTTGGAAGAATCCCCTTCAGGACAACTTGCCTGAGGTAAAGAAGAAAAGCCCTGAATTCTTGTCGCCTTCCATCAGTCCAGCTCCTCGACACCCCTAGGCTTCCGCTGGAAGTGCTGAGGAAAGCGTGGTGCACAGCTGCGAAGCCTACTGCTCAGCTTTTGCTTCTGAGCTCGAGTCAAATGTCCGTGACCACAAATCCAATTCCTTAGCATACGACGCATGATGTGAAGGCGAACTAAGTGCATATAATCCAGGGGGAAGAGGTTCACCATGTCTAAGTTGAGGGAGGTAAATGGTGTTTTGCCAGTGTGGTGTGCCTGATTGTCTTGTGATTGAAAGGATCCGTCGGACCATAGTGGTGTATCCAGCTCGGGGAAGGTCATTCTTGTGACTACGAAGAGGCCCTTCGTTGAGCACCGCTCACAACCGTTCTACTCGTTGTGCGACTTGATTCTTTTCACAAAGCTGCGTGCTGGAGCATCGCACACCACAGCCGTCAGTCGCATGTCACTGTGTGATCCCTTGTGCAAGAGACTGCCCTGAATGAGTTCCTCCATCTTCATGAGGAAAGGTCCCAGAAATGCTTCAGGGTTGGGCGGCTTTCCGCTGCCACAGAAGAGGCTCGCGATGAATGGCGTCGATTCAGCACTGTTTGTCACCCTGCAAAGGCGTCGAGTTGGCACTGTTTGTCACCCCAATAGTCAACACTCAAACTCTCGAAAAGAGGCAGGCCGTTGATGTTCGCTTGGAGGGTAATCTCTGAAGGGGCAGCTTTTCGATTGAGTGCCTCGATGATGCCCTTCTTCAGCACAAAGTGAACGAACGTGCTGTCTTGCTAAAGGAGTGCTCTCCGCTCGGTGCCTAAAATCTTCTGCACATCTTTAGGCACATCATGCCCTAGCCTCTGAAGTATGGCAGCGAAAGCGTTGACAGTACCGTGGGACAATTCACGCTGTTGTGCAACCACCGCTAGCTCATAGGTGGCCGAGGGTGCAGGTTCCGGCAGGAACGCAGCTGCAACGCCGGCTTGTGACGTAGTTGGCACGCTTACCGTAGGGTCTACATGCTGCTCACAATTGTCACCGCTGTGGCCGTCACTTTCCTCCGTGCTGCTGACGTCTGAAGCGGTGATATCGCTACTGCTTTGACGCTGCTGCTGGCGTCGGAGCTGGAAGATGTTCCACAGGAACGCGCAAAAACTGGGGGCTGCGAAACCGACTCGTGAGCGGTCGAAGCGGCGACGATCTCTTCCACAACATCTTCGCACTCTTGACTGAGAGTTTGTGCTCTCTTCGACCTAGAAGCCATCTGAAAAACTCGAAACGTACTAAAGAAAACAAGGCGTTCATGAAACATTACTCGGAGCTATGTCTGCATCAAGGTTCCGAGTCAGAGCACGGCTCAAGGAAAGATCAACCATTAAAAAAGAAAGAGCAAAATGGAGGCACCTTCCAAGTAGCACAACTCGCTGGTTTGGGAATGGGGCAGTACCGGTCTACCGGTAAGATCCTACTGGGGCGACACTGGAGACTCCCCGTGGGATGACAACATGGCCAGTAAGAATGCCAGTCACTGGCCCGCACTGAGGACCTATCGACACTCTGTTACACTGGGTGGACAACCTTGTCCCAGTTACCTACCAGCGTATCTCCCCGGTGTGCTACCTGTGGTACAGTAAAACACCAGAGAGTGCCGGTGAGTGCCAGCTTGCTTGCCAGTCAGTGGGATCATGCATACCCGTCGCAGAACCACAAGGATAAGAGTTTGTATCTGCTAGGCAAGCCAGGTATACTTCGCATATATCTATCTGCCTGTCAGCATCAAGCCTTTCCAGCATCTGCAGCCAAGTGATCTTTGTAATCCAAGCATTGCATTGCATTGAAAAAAAAATAATGTAGAGCTAGTGTGTCACGAGACCAAATTCATTTAAGGATGAAAATGAGAACTTTCTCAGCATAGTTGTAAACCCGAGACTGGGGATACGGACAAGGGACAAAACACAGAACGACACGGACACGGACTTTCTCAGCTTTATTCAATAATATGATTGAATACAGAGTGACTAGACGAGTAAACGGTTTGACATTACACATCTTTAAAACTACAGAACGTCTTTTGCATTAGGTGGTGATCCCAACATTTTTGCGCTCTGTATAGGAGAAAATACATCCCTGACATAGTTATGACCATTTGCTAAAACAATTGTCACATCAATCTGGGTAGTATATACACGAAGGGAACAAACAAGATTGTTACCGTGAAATGGGTGCTTTATTCACTCTAACTGGGAAGTGGGTCCAGGTCCTCGTCAATGGAGGGTGCCAAGGTGGCAGGAATTTCTCGAGTCTCCATAGGCAGGGATGTTTTCTTGACCCTCTTGGCCCTGCCGCCTTCCCTGTCGGATGCCCCAGACAAGTAGTGGCTCAGCTTTTCTCCACTGTGTCTGTAACACACGATGGCAGTCGAGCTTGTAAAGCCTCTGTAAAGAGAATTATTGAATCGTACAGATTAGTGAATGATAGGGCAAATCAATATCTTGCATACTAGTTCTACGCAAGGCACTGCTCAGGAACTGTGCAGACTATACTAGTGCTATTTTTTCATGCCGAAAACGATGCCCTTAAAGGGCAACTCCGCTTCATTTTTGATATTTAGAAAACTATGCAGCCCTCTTCAGTATCATATAGGAAGACCCCATGTCAAATATTACGATTTAATTCCGTCTATATATTTAATAAACTGGCCAGCAAACTTTCAAACGAGCCAAGTCGCCGAAATCTGCCAACTCTAGCGTGCGACGTGAGGCGCAATCGTCAGCGCAGTCAATGCGACGGAGTTGGAGCGGCCAACGTTGAACCACTACGCCAAAGGCATGACTACGTCATTCTCACGTTTTGGTTGTTTACTTCTCAGAGCGAAATTGAACGATGACGTCATGAGTTTCTCCTCCCGGTGTTGGCTCTACGGCGTCCACGTGATCACCGTAACGCGGATGCGCTAGTTTGCGCTGCCCTCCGCGTTTATCGCATGTCCGGTTTCTCCGCTCCCCCTCTCCTCTTTCGTGTTCTCCCCTTCCCCTTCTCCCCCGGGCCATCACCGTCCACGCCATGCGAAGCGACCTGCCCGCGTCGCGTGTCTTGTACCTCGTCCCCACGAACGTCACAAGACCACGTGGTTCGACGTGACGTGGCCATGACTCTGAGGACACGAGACCAATGTTGCCTGACGCAACCGAAGTTTCGGTTTCGGTATCAGCTGATGTTTAAATTAAGATTACACAAATAATATTCAACATTTCGCGAATCCGAAGACGTAGAGCTGTTGAGTAGTACTTTGTGAAATGGAATCACATGTAAGCCTAAATTTTTCGGAATTGAGGCGGAGTTGCCCTTTAAGGGGAGATGCGGGTCGAAAACGGCAATTTTTTTCGAAAAAAGTGATTTTGCTTTTTTTAGTGTTCTATTATCTTTGAACCTTCCTCTATTGCGTGTAAAAAAATCAAGACCGGATATCATCGCGAAATTAGTCTAATATAAGTTTGAAGCCCGTCTCGCGATGGAAAACAGCGCAAATCTGAGCCATTTTCGAGCGCGTAATTCTTCGGATCGCGGCGTCGCCCGCCATCGCGTTTATTTTGGCGCGTAGGCCTAGCCGTTTTCTCTCCGAAACTGTCGTCGATAGTTTCGTATTCCGGTTGTAAATAATAAAAATAAATGTTTTTCCCGCTGCAAAGGCGCGTCGCCACTGGACTTTTAAATCACGTGATGCGATTGTGGCCCCGCCATTGGCCAAGAGCAACATGCTGCGCGGCGAAGCTTGCTTGCGGTTCTAGCGTCGCACTGCTCCAGATACCAGAACCAACGGCTTGTTCGATCATTCTGCTTTCTTTGCGATGGGCGTCGACGGAAAACGCGACTTTCAAGCTTGGAAGTTTCGGACGACACACAAGTTCAAAGGAAGTCGAGAAAAGGGCAACCGGAAAGCTTCAAAGAAGAAAAGTTCATCCGCGGCAGCTAACCCTAACCTCGGTCGGGGCGGCGCGGCGACGCTTTCGAGTCCGATCGCTCGAGTTTCATCGGCAGCGCTGACGAGCTGGTTAGTGCATCGGAAAAGAAGATGTTTGAAAACGGAGAGAGAGCTGCAGATGAGCGTGCAAGTACTGCGATCGGCGCGATGGAAGCTCTCGTCAGTGGCGCGGCATGCTCGACTTGCGGAAAGTGCAAACTCGCCGTCCAGGAATCGGCTGCTACGCGAAAGGGACTGGCATCTTTTCTGGAGCTGTGCTATGCAGCGGGGGAATTCTAGTTTGGTGGTCCAGGCTCTGACACTTGGAACTATATGACCACCAAGTTTCGTGTGGTTTGAGTGAGAATTTAGGTATGTCACATAAAGCTAAACTTTCATTTGCGTTTTTCTCAAATTGGTATTTTTGTCTGTTTTCAGAGTTTGTGCACACAATTTTCACCATTTGTAGTTACTGTATCGCAACCAAATTTTGCACAGCTGTTCCTAGTGATGTGTAGAGTGTGCAAATCTTGCTAGTTATGCGATTGGCACCACTGAATTTTTATAAAAAAATATAAAACTAAAAGTGAAACATAAAAAGTGACGACTCAATAGTTCACAATTTTTATTTTCTCTCCAGGCGTAGATATTTTTTTTTCAGGTAGATTTGCACACTCTACTGTTCACAAGGAAGCAACCAGGCTATTTTAGGATGCTCTCTTTTAAGTAAATTTGGGAGAAAAAGGGTGCACAAAAAAGGCATTTTATATGCCTTCATACGTGCACAGATATTTCACCAAGGCAGGTATCAGAAAACTGACTACATATATGACAAGAGGAGCTCAATATGTACTAGCTGTGCAAATTTCAGCCTCCTAGCTTCAAAATTAGAAAAAAATGTTCTCGAGGAGCATCTCCCCTTAAGAGGATATCATAGTTCCCCATTTCATATGCATTTCCTATGGCAACTCCTTGTTCCCTCTCCTTCTCAGTTACTACTGAACTGATTGATACAAGCAGAGTTCTATTGGAAAGATAATAAAAAGCTTGCAGGTAGTTTGGAAGCACAATTTTGACTTTTTGTGGGAGATTGAATTGCTTGAAAAGGCCTCTCTTTTTTGGCATGTTATTTAAGAGCATTTCAAAAATAGACAAAGGCTGAAATACAACTTTTGTTTCTTTGATGCTGTAGATAAGTATTTTTGTAATATACCTCTAACAAGATCTTTCTTCCTAACATATTAGTTGTGAAATGAATTTAGCAAATTTGCACTCACGTGAAATCTACAAAAGTCGCCTTCTAGAGCTATTATTACATTTATTTGGCAGGCGAAGAGAAATAACATACATAACCTCAAAGACAACAGTCCAAAAGCAAAATGAATTTTAAAATGTTTCAAGCAAAGATAAAATGTTTTCTTAACCGAGGTGAATGAGTGTCCCACATATATATATATATATATGATCATGGATTTGTTTATGCTAAAGCACATTCTCTATGAAGGCATATGGTTGTTGCACATGATAATCCACTCAATTTGAACCGTGGGAGTGGTCCAAGTCCTGTTTTACAGTATGTTGTCCTCGAGACTTTCCAGTGCAGCCTAGGTGCTGCACTTCTTGAATCCACTGAAGCTAAAGTCCGTCGAGAAGCCACCCCAAGCATCCCTCACTAGTGTTTACTGAGAAGAACAGACACAACATAAGAAATAAGAGGATCAGGATGTCTGGGAAAGGCTGACAAGCAACAGTCTCAATCATTGTGCATTATTGCAACAGCAATTCTAGTTTTATTTTCAAAAAAGCTATCCTGCTCATTCACAGGCTGGTTTGATAGCGTCATAAATAAGCCTGTGATTATAAGCATCTGTGTGGCTACTAAGTGCTATGCAGCTAAGTGGGTACCTACACTGCTTGTACATATATATGTACCCGCTATAAATAAATAACCAAACTGCGCATATTAAAATACATTCGAAAATGACCAGCTTAGTAATAAATATCGCAGCATTAGGTTGTCTCGTTATATATTATAATAAATGGAAGCAGTCTCCGACTGATCAAACACGTAACTACTGCAGTGCAGTGTGAAATTGTACACAAGACAATGGTGCATTCCGACTAGCGGGTGTTTTTCTTTTTTGCTTTTTGAAACTTTCTACAGGGCTGCTGCAAGTCTTGCTTTGCCTTTGGCTAGTAATGAATGTCCACTTTCAATGTCTCCAAAGAGACATTGAGACATCCCAGAAGTGTACAGTGCTGTAGGCATTGCCAAGCGATTCCGAAAAACCGCTTGCCACCGTTTTACTGGTTTTTCGTCAAAAGTAAGCAAACGTAAAACAATGGATTGCAAGTGTCCCGGCTGGGGCCTTTGTCGTGCAATCTTGTTCGCATGCACATGAGGGCAACTTCGGCAGGTTTGCAGTTGCATGTGATTCGTCGTGCGAGCGGAGATGGCTGTTCGATCAAAACTGAAACCATGCCACTCCGCTCCATCGCCAGCTGGTTCCCAAAATTATATGCAAAATGTAACATTCCAGCATAGGACAAAAAACAGTATAGCGGAACGTGCTTGCCAGGTCGGCAGGCAAGGTACAAGCTAAACACGCGGAAAAAAAGAACCTGGGCGCATCGATGCAAGACATCGCGAGCCAGGGTCAAAAAATTCTTGGAACGCTTTGTGCAACAACTGAACTCGAGACAAACAAGCGCACTGTTTGGGTTCAGCGTGCACACATTGCCTTCTTTACTTTAGCTGACTTCTCTTCACCAACTTACTTTTGCAGCAGAGTTTTCGTGTACTGGGGTCCCTCTCAAAAGAAAGCCTACCGAGAGAAACCTAGGTAATCAATACTTCGACTCTGCAGTCTTTGAGTTAAAGAAGGATTTTCGTAGTAGCGTATGATTTAAACAAGAACAGGAATGTTGATGAACATGCTGCGGTCCTTACCTTCCAGTTTAAAAGAGTCTTATCTGCAGCAGCAACACCCGACGTTGCGCGACCACAGTGACTGGCAGGCAGGGAACAAATATAGTTTTCCCGCAGCCGTTGCTTTCACCAGCGAGTGCTTCAGCTCACAAAGTAACTTCTGCCACGCAAAACCGTGGTTTCGTTTAACAGCGTGACGTCATGGCTAGTACCCAGCATGCTAGCGTCAGTGTCCGCACACACCTGCGTCTATTGTTGAAAAAATTAAAAGATGCGAGACGAGACTTACGAGATGACGAGAGCGCAAAACGAGAGACGGCGGGAAAAAGTGCTGAAGACCGGATGAATAATTGATGCAGGGTACTTTGTGTCAAGCAGCCGCTTGCGCTTCTAGCTCACGCATAGTCAATTACGATACTCAGTTTCGTTTCGGTCTTGAAAGGTGACCAAAATTGGTCATTTGGCGCAGGCTTGGCACAGATTACCCATATTTTGGCAAAAGTAAAAGGAAGTAGCAGTTTGGCGCAATTGGTGCAGCCATTGCATCACTGCATGTGGCTCTCCTGGCTTCCTGTTAGGACTATGCTCATAGAGTGAAAGAAGCAATTCCCATCTGGCTTGACCTGGACAACTGCTGTTGGTGATTAGTCAGTTTTCATTTGTGCACCATGGCCTGTGTACTTGCATGGTGTTATGGCCGCCTTGATGCCAAGGTTACGGCACTGTGCTCCTGCCATGTATTTTTTGGTAGAGTGAAGGTCAGCGTTTCAGCCTCTTGAATGGACAAGATGAGGTCCTTTTTCCTGTCGTGAATCTGTCGTGAGTTCATGGGCGGCGACCTTGCGTGGCGATGTGATTGGTGCTTGAATGGCAATCCTGCTGGGTTGTTGCCAAATGGTGTCGTTTACAGCTAGGTCTCCAGCCTCCTCAGTACAAATGATGATGTAATGCTGACTCTCATCGTCATGTCCGTCCCTTTTGCGGTGCTATGATTGCATGATGCTATGGTGGGGGCATCGATGTCAAGGTTGTGATTACAGGGTTGGGCAGAAATACTCGAAAATGTATTTGGAAATACAAATACTGGGATACATTAAAATAGTAGCCAAAATACTGATACTAAAATACATCTGTAAAAATGTATTGCGATACGTATCGGAAATACATTTTAAATAGAGGCAAAAAGTATTTGGAAATACAAATACAGGAATACATTTTAGGGAGGGCAGAAATACAAATACAGAAATACTGATACTGCAATACATTTTTCACATTTGTTAGAAACGCCAACTGAGATGAAGTTTGAAGTGGAAGTTTTTGATCCCGAAATTACTTTCCCGTAGGCTTGGCACTTTGCCTTGAAGGTATTGGTTTCGGACGACGAGGAGTCTTCAATGGGCTCAAAAAAACGTTCCATCAAGGACTGACCGCGGTCCCTTCCCTGACATCCTGTCTGTCTGACGAGGGATGCGAAAAGACTTTGACCTCTAAATAAATTCTGTCACCCTAAATCGCATCAAAACATCACCACGCCCCTGTCCAATAAGGACGTCCCTGCCAACATTGATCACATGACGTCACGGTGGAATGAACTGGTATTCTTTATCTGTAGGTGTGGCCTTGAACATGAAACTTTACCACGCTGGTGTATCAAAGTGCAATAGGTACTTTCGTTGTAGGTTACCTCGTTGAAGATCGTGCAGGCAGTGTCATTTGGAATTTTCGAAAATAGTGGACCACCTGAAGCATCCTGGAACACGTGTCTCATCTTCTGTTACGGTTGAAAAAACGATACGATGGCATCCCTGTTGTGAAGGTCCTTCCTGCAGACCCTCCGCCACCGACGCATGGATCGCAGTCATCAAGTTTAGCCTAGCATCATCCAAACAGAGACCTCGTGGATTACGACCTGATATTGCCGGCACAGGTGCGAGCTCTCCGAGAAAGAGTGCGCTCGAGACGAGTCGCAGGTGTACGAAGGCTGGGTCGGCACAGCGATGCCACGTCTGGCCTCCTTCCTGGGTTTCGGATCCCCAGAGCAGCGGGTCACGTTCACGTCGGCTGATGACGTACCGGTGAGCCGTGCAATATTACGGGCACAGCCGCAGACGCATTCGAATATGTGTTGACTTCACTGCGTGAGTCATCCTACTATTTCAAGTCAACCACCATCAGGCTCGTGCTGCAACGGACTGTGACTCAGCTTTGCCGGCTGGGTGTACTGTGTACGCTAAGGCAAGAGATGCATTTACAAGCGAACATTAGATGCCAGTAAACAATGACTCAAGAAATTCCTACCTAAGGACCTGCGGCAGAAGATGCTCTGACTCCATTCCTGGCATTCCACCGGGTTCGAGTCCCCGACTACACAACACTTCTCAGAGGAGAGAGGAGGACGCACAGAAAAATAGTTTGGAGAATCGGAAGGAACCTTGGTCAGCCTGGTAACAATGTCCCAGCACCTCTTTGACCCTGGTGCCCGCAGATGTAAAAAAAAAATGTGTTCGGATTTGTATTTTTTAGTGGGGGGGGGGGGGTGAGTATTTCTCAAGAAATGTAACGAAATACATTTCACCCTGATTGTATCGCGATACAAAGAAACATTCCCAAATGTATTTCGATACAGAAATACAAATACTGGTGAAAAAATGTATCGCGATACAGAAATACAGATACGAAATGTATTTCTGAAATCCTATCGCGATACATTTGTATCGCGATACTGCCCAACCCTGGTTGTGAATTGGTTGCCACATCGGGTCTGGCGGGCTCCAAGTTGACCTTTCCTTCTTTTGGAGGGAATGCATGACTAAGTCCTTGCTATCATTGGCAGAATCTTTCTACAGCTTCACACCACATTCATTTCTTCATTCTAGGATTTTTCTAAACTTCATTACTAGTGCTAGCACGCATGCCATCGCCATACGATGTGATGGGGGCCTGGATGCCGGGTTTTCTATGGTGTTGCCGGGTCTTGTCTGGAATCGCATGCGTAGGAGAGAGGGGGAGTTCTCATTGCCATCAACCTTTTTCGTGGCCCTCTCACTCCATGGCTTCAAGTTAGGTACATCCATGTGCCTTTTGTGTCAGGATCTTTCCTTGCATTGTTTTGAGCTGGTAAGTGCCATTTTCTTCTATGGGCTCAACTATGAAAGGGTCTTCCCAAGGGTCACTGCATTTTTCTCCCTTCCAGTCTGCCCTCCTCAGATTCCACAGGAGCACTTTGCTCCCAATAGAGTGTATGGCTCTATTGCAATGTCTTTTTTCCTAGTCCTTCTGAGTATCTTGGGATTTCTTGATGTTCTTGCCAGCCTCTGCAAAAACTTTGCTTGTCAAAGTTGGAAAGATCTTATTTTCTGTGAAACTTGGGCAGTGTTGGCAGTGTCTTCTGCCTCTTCTTGCAACGGCTCATCTTCTGGAGTTGGAGCCTGGATGTCAACAGGAAGAACCTAGTGCCTGCCATACATGAAGTAGAATGGTGAGTACCCTGTCGACTGCTGCACACTTGTCCAATAGGCGAACAATGTTCCCTGGACTAACCTAACCTAACCTAACCTAACCTAACCTAACCTAACCTAACCCTCTAACGTCTTGAACATTGCGGCCTGGATTGTCCGGGTATTGTGCTCGACGAGCCCATTAGCCTGCATGAAAATTATAGGCATGAATATCATAGGAAGCATGCATGTGAAAGAAAAAGTGGTGCTCGTTTTGGTGTGTTATTTTGCAACTGCTCCATGTTGCTATGCCCTTCTCAGTATGTATCGCTCTCGCCGTCTTCGTAAACAGAAGCATGAAATTAGTGAAGCCGGTAGAAAGACCTTGAAAGGAACTTTGTGGAAGCATCAGAATGTTTGGAACCATCACAACGGCCAATGTTTCAGGGCTGCACAGCTGAAAAATTGCATGGGTAAAACAAAATTAAATCAGTACTTTGCACCTAGCACAAAATGGTGTAGCTTTTTGTTTGTAACATTCCCATGATACCTTTGTTTTTGAGTAAAAGGGCAAACCAGACACCCCCCCCCCCAGGGCCGGTTCCTTTGGTATCCCTTGGGCGCCGCCGGCCAGTGTTTGCCCTGCCTAGTGGCGGCTGTTTCAGGGGGCAAAACACATGCCTTGCCCCCCACTCTGAGAACTGGGGGGGGCAAGCACCCTCTTGCCCCCCGGTTGGTACGCCCATGCCTGGATCCATAATTTCTTGTTTCCAATTTTTTAGCTTTTTCAAAAGTTTATAAAGTTGTGAGCTAAAATGTTACGGATATCCGAAATTTGGAGCAGTGCAAGTGAAAACTGTGAGAACTATAACCGAAAGCGTAAAATCTAAACTATAAATAGATCTTGTTGATGGAAATGAGGTCAGCATTAGAGTCGCCCCTCCCTACTAACTCGCATGCCTTGACCATGCAACTTATCTGTCCGCGAAATTGAGCTTTTGTGCGTGTCCGCGTTTTAGAAAGCGACCCCAGTCGTCTGCTCGGTCAACAACACAGGCTGCAGGAAAATTACGAAAATTAAGCAAGCGCTTTTGAGCCAAGGAGCATGTTAATCCGCTGGCGCCCTACTAAGCAGCTGATACTCGTATTTCAATTCAAGTTTTTGTAGCAATCGAGAAGTCAATTGGACGAGCGGGTTATGTAATATATTACGTACTATGTCCCACTAGAGCGATGTTAGTATATTCTTCGGGTTGAAATATGAACTTAGTTGACTAGCTATTAAATGAACTGCTGAATAAAAGTATATTTGACAGATAGAGAGATACTACTTAAACTTAGCCAAATGGTTCTAGCCGGTAGCACGGAGACGAATGCGGACAAACTGAAGAGTCTTCATCAGAGATTCACGCAGAACCTCTCTGCATTGAACTTGACTTCGAATCCTGAATGGAGAAAATGAGTATTTTTTCTGGCTGGTCAACCTGAGCAATGTAGACATATATTGCTGCTAGCTTCCACGGGAGTGTAATATAAATATTGGAGGCGCTGATAGATCATAATACCGTGACAGCTTCTAACTTTGCGAGACGCGTCCCCCACCTTTTGAAAGCATAATTTCCCTCATCAATCATATGCAGCTGAGCAGGTTTTCTTGAATCAAGTAATTGTGAAATCAGCCCAACTTCTTCAGTGTGGTCCGGAGGCTTTTCCGGCGAATAGCAGCCAAGATGAATAGCCAACGCACCGACCGATGTGGGGGGCTCAAAAGCTAATCGAACACAACCAAACTCCAAGAAAAGCCGCTATCGTAGCTTCCCATTCACTTGACTGCAACATATGTGTTCCTTCCAGTGAAACACCTCGTCTGTCGTCCTCAGTCCACTGTTCTACATTCTTATAAAGAAACCACTTCACGAGTTACCAAGTAATCGTCACTTTAAAGGGGTGTGCAACGATTTCCGGACTTCGGTTAAAGATTTGTGGAAGTTGCCCCGTGACACTTCTGAAGTAAAGAACAGAAAACCGTTTTTGCCTGCGTGTCCTAGTTGCTGCGTAAAAAAAAGATAAATATTGGCATTTCAGGCACCCCTCAACTCACTCCCAGCCTTCAGGGTCACACCTGGTCGCTCTCCCAGTGACGTCATTCGGAGGGCCGTGTAGCTTCCCGTGTGCTCTCTCGGAGGACGCTTCCTCTCCTCTCTCTGCTGACATTAGCGGGCGTTATGCTGCAGCTTAGAGCCGAGCGAGGTCACGTAATCTTTTCGCCGTAGTTCCTTCGGCTGCCACTTGGGGCTGCAGGTGGGGGAAAAAGCTCGACTTTTGCTTCGCGATTATGCAGCGGAATCGTGAAATTTTTAATGAAAGAGGTGTTTTCTCTCTCCTCCTGACACGATAAACAACGTAAAAATGACAAGATGCAAATTTCTTTAATCATAAAATCGTTGCACCGCCCTTTAAATGTGATTCGAGACAGACAAGAACTCAAAACGTTTTTCCGTGATTCCTTCCCATCCAAGAAATCGAAAGCATGCTACCGTGTGTTGTAGAGTAAACGGGCTTTCGAACATGTGATGGAGGGAAACTGCTGTGGCTTCACCACACTAATGAACACTCAGGCAAACTTAAGAAATTTTCGGACCTTCTTCAAATTACACTGTTCGCCACCACGCTTTAACACGTGTCACGCGAAAGCCACCAGAGAAGCGGAGGGACACAGAGCGACCTGTAGGCAGTGATGTGATTGCTGCGCCATTTGCGCCAAACTGTGCCAAGGGGCTTACCCTGCTACATCCTGCTACATTTCGCTCAAAGTATGGGTAATCTGCGCCAAGCCTGCGCCAAAGGACCAATTTAGGTCGCCTTTCAAAACCGAAACTAAACTGAGTACTGTAATTGAGCAGGCGTGTGTTATGTGGTGCAAGCGGCCGCCTGACACAAAGTATCGTGCATCATTTGTCCACCCGGTCTTTCATGGTTTTCCCGGCGTCTCGCGTTTCGCGCTCTTGTCGTGTGGGTCTCGTCTCGTCTCTTTTTTTGTTTATATTTTCAGCGATAGATGCGGATGTGTGCAGACGCTCCGACGCTAGCGTGCCCGGTACCAGCCATGCCGTCATGCTGTGAAAAGAAACGTTTTTGCGCGGCAGGATTTACTTTGTGAGCTGAAGCAACGGCCTTGGGAAAACTATATTTGGTCACTGCCTTTCAGTCACCGTGGTCGTTGCGACGTCGAATGTTGCCGTCCCCACATTACTGCAGATATGGTACTTTCTAAAATGAAACTAAGTATCGCTGCATGCTCATCAACATTCCTCTGCTTGTTTAAATCATGTGTTACTACAAAAATCCATCTTTAATTCAGAGACTGCTCTGTCAAAGTATTGATTATCTAGATTCCTCTCGGTGGGCCTTCTTTCGAGAGGGATCTCGGTACGTGAAAAATCTGCCGTGAAAGAAAGTTGGTGAAGAGAAGTGAGCTA
Source organism: Ixodes ricinus (assembly GCA_037355805.1). Lineage (NCBI taxonomy): Eukaryota > Metazoa > Arthropoda > Arachnida > Ixodida > Ixodidae > Ixodes > Ixodes ricinus. The sequence goes on from JAZHYW010050872.1 coordinate 15,553, forward strand.
AAGCAAATGAGGCACTGTCCGAGTCCTAAACTTGCACAGCGTGCTTGTTTGTCTCGAGCTCAGTCGTTGCACAAAGCGCTCCAAGAATGTTTTGAGGCTGGCTCGCAATGTCTTGCATCGATGCACTCAGGTTCTTTATTTTTTGTGTGTTTAGCTTGTACCTTGTTTGCCGGCCTGGCAAGCACGCGCCACTGGACTGTTTTTGTCGCATGCTCGAAAGTTCCATTTTGTGTACAGTTTTGGGGATAAAATAGCGACGGAGCTGAGGGGCATGGTTTCGGTTTCGATCGGACAGTCGTTGTCTGCGCTTGTGCGACGAAGCATGCCCAACAGTAAGCCTCCTGAAGTTGGCCTTGCGTGCATGCGAACATGATTGCGTGACTGAGGCACCAGCTGGAACACTTGCAATTCATTGTTTTACGTTTGCTTACTTTTGACAAAAATCTGGCACGTCAGAAACCAGTAAAACGGTGGCAAGCGGTTTTTCGAAATTTCTTGGCAGTGCCTACAGCACTGTACACTAGTGGGATGTCTGAGCAGTAAAAACAGAAGCAGCGAGTTCCGTCACAACACGTCACATCAGAACACAACGCAACACAAAGTACCCTTCGTTTGTACAGCACTTAAAACAAATATTTTTATTTTCTTAAGAATATTTGCTCCAAAATCCACTTTTGCTGCTCCGAAACACAGTCTTGGCTTGCTCCGAAAGCCGCTTTGCTGCTCCCAAACACTGTTTTGGTTGCTCCAAAGGCTACATTTGCTGCTCCAAAACACTGTTTTGGTTGCTCAAACGCGTGCCAAAATGGCTTGGGCCAATCACATCACTGTGTATGGCTGGTTCCCGCTTGGTGGCGTCCGTTTTTGCTGGAGTTGCGAATAGAAATGGCTGATATCGCTTGAGGGGTCAAAATACGGTCATAACCAAAATATTGTGCCAAGCCGACGCCGCATTCCCGATTAAAACCAATATTAGAAATGTTCTACCGGCTGAATTATTCACCCGACAACGGGTGAACAACGCTGGCACCGGGTGAGCTAGTGAAGCAACACTGGGCAGTGACGTAGGTTTTCTCCTATGGCGTACGAGTCGCGGCGTCTGTGACTCGTATGGTTGCCACGGACGCTTTGTTTCCCGTGGCATTTTGCGATTCTGCTGACGGCAAGAGGTGCTTGCCATGCTATCTTGTGTTCTCCTATTTTTATTTGCGTCTTCGCAGTTCGTTTAACTCCAGCGTAGCTTCCACGACGCGCGGAAGAGAACAGAAGCCGAACGCTGCGATCAGGCAATGCCGAGCACGACTTGTAGTGCTGTAGGTTGCACCAACAATCCGGTGCGCAACCGAGAGCTGCGGTTCCACCAGTTCCCAAGGGTCCGGAAGAGGCATAAGGTGTGGGTCGGTGCCTTTCGCCGGCTAGACTTTAGAAGACCGTGGACCCCGAGATCCAACGCGAAGCTCTGCTCCCAGCACTTTAGCCATACACCTACATAAGGGACCTGTGGCTTCTGACTGCTGCGGGTTTCTCCGCAAAACATGCGTCTTTGAAGAGGTGCCGTCGCTGTTCGCGTACTGTCCGCCGGCTGCTCTAGCACGATCGGCTGGTCGCAGAGGTCGCAGCTGATCTAACTACCATGTGCATAAAGGCACCTTAGCTTTAACAACTTAGACCGCTTGTGGATATCATCTGTCCATCTTTCTCCCATTATATTTTTCTATTGGTCCGCGAGCAAGAAACAAATACTGTCACGCTGCGCTCGTCACTGACAGTGTCATATTTATAGCAGTCAAATTCACTTTTTGGCGGCAAATGTATGAATACACACTAAAACTTACTACATTTGGTACATATTTACAAAGTGCAGCGGTTGCACTTGGTACATATTTACAAAGTGCAGCGGTTGAAAAGAAAATGTGCAATTTACCTTCCGTTTTGAAACTCACACGTGCGACTGAGCCGGCAGTGTTGGTGCGTCTGCTAAGGAGCACAAGACGAGATCTACGTCATGCCGTCGACGTGCCACCGATTATCAGTGTTGCCAAGCTGCTTGAGCCGGTAGTTTCGGTTCCGCCATGCCGCTGGAGCGAAACTTGGATATGCGACCTCTACAAAAGTATACACACTACCAAAAAACAAATTATATTTCGTGATTCAGGGTTGTCGACTTCGACTAAACAGATCATAAGCCAAAAATCGTAAAAAATGGAGTGGGTTTCCCTTTAAGCAGGATGTGCCTACAAGTGTAATATTTGATTACATAAACATAGGAAAGGCAATACACATGTATAAACCAACAACAGCTATCATAGCCACAGTACAAATTCAAATGCTCCGATCAAGCTTGGCAGCTAGCGCTCCTCGTACAATGTACAACTGTATGTTGTACGAAGAGCTCTGCATCTTGTGGCCTTGTACCAAAGTCCACATAGGTGGCCCTGTTGTTGCATATTGAAACATGCAAACACTCTGTTCTCTGAAATCTTAAATTACCCTCTTTTTCTACTGTCAAGGTGCACTGTCGACTGATGACTTCTTCATTTCGAAGAAGCAGAGTAGAGTAGGCCTATTAGCCAGCTGTAGAGGGTTGAAGTCTTTGGTGGTTCCTGCTCCTCCACGAAGCACAAGGCGGTCAGCATTATCCAAAACGCCCTGAGGTTCTGATGGACCGGGAAAAGCTATCTGAGAAAACTGCCGTCCTTTCAACTCTAAGGTGCAAATTGCCTCGGCTTCCGCTGCGATTGGGAGAAGCAACAACTTCTTTGTAGAGAGATCAGATTTGTCGGCGTTTAGCTTCACGCTGGCAAATGCCATGCTGTCTAAGAAATGGAGCTTTGTCCACTTCTGGAAGGAAAGTGTCACTTCACTGCTGTATTAGTCCAATTCATGCAACTCCTCGGGTCCCAGAGGCTGAAAAGACTCATCTACACTGACACCATTGTCCATGTGGGACTTTGTGCACGGTTTTGTAGATTGCTTCTCGGGAGTTTTCTGCTTTCTGGGCAGCTTCTTTGTAAAATATTTAGGCAAGTTTTGGAATACTGTCGGAACAGTATCTGGTTTGAGCACATAAGGAACAAAAGCCATGGGCCGTTATTTACACCTAAAGGTCTTCTAGCTCCGGAGCAGCTTGGTAGCCTTTCAGTTGTTCCTGAAGGAACAAGTTATTCTGCCGTTGTTTCCTATACTTGGCGTTCCAAAAACTGGCCTTTTTCTGAGAATTCTGTAGCTCGCATGTCGTGTCCAGACATTCGTTTGTATCTGTGGTGCTGTTGGTCCTTTTTCGCTGCTAATCGTTCAATACAAATATGTTCCGGTGACTAATCCTGATTATCTTCAAGAGTTTGAAAAAATCTTCTGAAATATACATACGGCTGCCGCGGGAGCATTATTCTTGTGCGCTTGGCTCATGTGTCTTTTTAGAATTCTGGCGTAACTTTCCTTCTTGGCAGAAGACTAGTTCATCTTCTGCTTCTTTGATGCCTATATGGGAATCAAATGCATGCCAGAATAAATTCATCTTCCATTATAATCATGATCTTACCTATGACGACGCAATATCATATTACGCTACCCACCGCCTTCTTTGCGTCATGCTTTCTTCGTTCGAGCTTTTCTCAACGGTCAGTTTTGAATAGGAGACCCTTTTTGGTGGATCTTGAACTTCTGCTTTAGTCTCTGAAAATTATTATAAAGTTTAGAACACGAGCATCATACAAAAACCGTAAAGCACACATGACTGAATTTTCGTTCCACTTCCAAGTGCCGGAATCTGTGCAGAGTAATATCTGGTGTCCTCTATACAGTCACGTCAGTAGGCTTTGTAGATTGTCTTATTGTCGAAATCCACGGTGTCCGTGGGTTTAAAATCTTAAAATGTTGTTTGTGGGGACCGTGGTCTTCCAGAAATCTAACAAGAGCATAATGGCACACACAAAGAAAATGAAAAATCGCGTATGACCTTTGGCTCGAGAATGCAAATAGGTACCGGAAAAAGAACAACAAAGGATTTACACAGCAACATACAAATGAAAGGACAAAACTACTTGGAGGAAAAACGCAAATAACAAGGGTGGAATTAAAATGAGTTCCACAAGAGAAATATGCATGAACGGCGCAGAGGAACACAAGTTCACAAGCTATAGAAATAAAGGAAACGAGTTACTAAAGCAACAAAACAAAAAACTACAAAGGTGACTTCCACAAACGAGTTACATGTACCGAAAAAACAAAACTGAATTTCACAAAAAAAGAAAGAAAAATGCACGCTAATTGCGCAGAGACATTATTGCATACGACATTTGCAAGAGGAACCCTGGATTAAAACCAGATTCGGGACACAAATACCTGGGTTACCGAAGAGGGTACAAAAACCAATCAAGGAGAAAAATTTACTTAAGATCGAAAGAATAAAACTTGGAGGACAAAAAAAAAGGAATTGGAAAGAAAAAGAAGTACCAAAGACGAATTTCGAAAAACTACTAACGTGAGAGGAACGCAAAGCGAGTTACAGAAAATAAACATATCCAAATCAAATGAACAAACAACTATTAGGGAAATTTACCACCTTGCACACCACAACGCTGGCACCACTCACACATCTCATATTTGGTGCTGCCCGAGAGCATATAATATGGGCTTGTCCAGGGCATAGGTCTGGTGTCGGTAGCTTTCCAGAAGCTGATGGTGCATTGATAGCGTTTTGCATATGTTCCAGAAGTTTTTCACTTTTGAGGCCATGCTTTTGAAGTACGGGTGTTTTGCCTCAAACCTCATGCACCAGAACTGCCGGAGTGGCCCAAACTCTGAGATAATTTGAGGGTAGTGCACCATGTAGTGCAGTTTGGCAGTTACGCTGAGCGGATGAATACAGTTCATGGTAGGCACGAAGAAAATCTTGGAATTGGTCTTCCAGGTATGGTAGAAACCCAGCTGAAACTTCTGTTGCTAGGACCATGTCCACAATCTCACGATACTTCAGGTATAGATCCCATTGTGCGTTGACCTCGGAAATGTTAGATGCAAGCATCTGGGGCAGTAGCCGGAGAAGGCACCACTTTTGCAAGGTGGTGCCCTTCAAGGCACGATGGTCCTTAGCGAAGTTAGGGTCCAAGTTGTCAAGCATTATGATTGACTATTGCAGCCTTTATTTTCGGTGATGGTGGTGGGAGGGTACACACCTAACAGCCACTGTTTCAGGTGGTGTTACTCCATTTCCTCTGCACTTTGGATGAGGGGTCCATGGAAGTTTGACAGCAATGCACATGTCGTGAATGTTTCATCAGCATTGTTGGCCATATTTAATGGCCGTGGGCAGTGAAATATATAGAACTCTTTTTACGACTTATAACTCTTTCTACGTGTACCCTTGCCTGGTCCACCTTTTGAGTGGAGATGACATTACTGTGTCTCATTTGTCTTTCACCTGCAATCCTGAATGGAGAGATGTCACCGCTTTCTAACATGTCGAGCACTCCACTCTTTTCAGCAATGGCTCGGTCACTTGTGCTTCCACCGAACAAATCTGACACAAATGAAATGTAACAGTCAGGCGTGATTCCCACCAGACACTTTATAGTGTTGAAGTGCTTCTAACTGGAAAATGTTTTCCTTTGCCCATCCAGGCCAAATGGTTTCTGAATTCGCACCTCGGTGGAGTCTAACAGAATACGAGTGTCTGGAAACTGACGAAAGCATTCAGGCATGTACTTCTGGACCTTGTGGAGTCTTGGAAAACATGTGATGCTTTTCAGGATGTCACTGAGCCTAAAAGGGTACGACTCACTCAGCGTAGACTGACAGTCCAAAGTTTCAGGCAATTTCTTTGCAGGCCATTCCTGTTCTTAACTTTGCGAGAGTCATGAACAGTTCCAGTCATGAACAGGAAGTCTTTACCTTTTTTTACGTTGTTCAGGTTCAGCACCTGGTTGTGCATTTCGACACACTTTTTAGCAAGGTCGACCTTCATATTTGTGTTGTAATTTCTTTTACTCTAGGCTCAAGAGCTCATTTTGCTTTCTCTCCCATTCGAGTTCTTTTTCGAGCTCCCTAACCCTGCTTTGAAGAATGGCAAGCTCTTGATATGTCTCATGGGAAACCAAGTGTCGAGCACCCAAGGAGTGGGACATTGTATTCATGTGCGATGTGGCTTTGAGCCCCATCTGTTTTCCTCGTGCACCACCAGGTATTCCTTTGTCCATTTCTGCAGAAGGGCCAGTCTCATTCGTAGAAGCAGTAGGAAGAGCCTCTTCCTGCAGAGCAGAAGACTCCTCCCCAAGCATCAGTACACGAGCATCCTCACGGTCTTGTGGCTCAGTTTTTCTTATTGCACACGCTTGAGGTTGCTCATTCCCTGTCTTGCCTGCGAGAAAAATAAGAAAGGTGTTGAGCATCAGTAAAAATATGGCAGCGTGCAGCTGAAGAACGTCATCTCATGTGAGACGTATTATTCCTGTGAGCATGGTGTGTGTATACAAAAACAAGATGCCTATGTTGGCTGAGAAAACCAGGCTGTACCGCCGCAGTGCGTTGATTTGCAGACGATACTAAACTATAACATACGTTAAGTTGTATATCGTAAAGCCTAAAAATGCTGTTTTGACGCACGCAAACAGTTTGAAAAGTAGCTTCGCTCCGTTCGGCTTCTTGACATTGACGATGTGGGAAACTTACTCTGAAACGCCGACATGCTTGACCACTACGAATGGAGTGAGCTAGCCCACGCTGCACGGTTCAAAGGGTGGCTTTAAAGAGCAGTCGCTTGTTCTACGTATGTACGTTTAAAAGCTGCGATCCCGTGCCTGTAACCTCGGCTATCTTGCCAGCTTAATGCACAAGGAACAAATTGCGAGCCAGGACAGTGGTACTCCTATCTGTGAGCCAGCTTTCAACAAGCACACATATGAAAACAAATCGGCATTTGCATACCGCGCATTTTTTTCACCTGATTAACGACAGTACCAGTACCTTGATTGGTCCTTTCCGATGTCAGTTTCGGATCCCGTCACTTTGCTGTCCTGCTGTAACGCGCAAGTGCGCTGGGTCCGGCGTTGCCCTGTGCTGTGTAAACAAACACGGACAGAGCAAAATCTGAGTGGTCTTTGAAACGTGAAGGCTCGCCTGTGCTGTAAAAGAAAGGACAACAATGGCGCATTAGAATAGCTCAGTCGCTATACGTTATCAATCATCACTCGGTTTGTTCACTAACGTCGGGCGAAATAGGCGCTGCAGACAAGGGAGTTCGCGGTTGATTGCCAAGCTGTCCCGTTGGGGTTTTGTCGTCGCAGCGCTTGTATCTGTTTGGCACGCTTTCGAGAATATAAAGGTGCTGCTGGAAATCTAAATAATCTTTAATTTGGAGCATTCTTGCTGCTATTTGTGCAGCCCAGAGCTGCGCAGTGGTGAAGCATTGTGGCTACCACAGCGGGACTGCATAGCCGAACAGCCGTGCCTAACTGACTGGCAGAGGAGAGCCCCCAAAAATGGCACCTTTCCCTTTCCTACCCTCTCAGAATTGGCGCATGCGCAAAACATTATCTGTGAAAGACCCGTTGCAAAAACGGGCTCCATAGAAGCAAAAGCCTGTCGCTGTGACAATGCGAGCGGAAAAAATGGTAACCCAAGTTTCACTATTAAAAGCACGATCTTAATTTCTATTCTTCTGATCACATATATCAGTTATGTTGTTAAGTTATCGCTGCAATTTACCCACCGATATTAAAACATGCCTGCAAATGACAGCTCTAACTATTTACCAAGTACCCCCAAAAAATGAAACGTGAAAAGCCAACACTAGAGCATGTGGGCGTGGGACCGCCGCCTTAAACATAGAACATTCTAAAAAGATTTTACACCTAAAATAATTATGAACTAAAATCCCTGTACTTGTGAAAATAAATGATAAAAAGCTAATTTTGTTTCCTATTCTAGATTCTTCTTTCGCTTCTATGAGGAGTTATTGGGGTGGTTATCATTTGAGCCTGTTCTCGTTTCGCCCTTTTCACCTGGCCCTTTTCAAAACGGCCATTCTCAAAAATATGTCGCTTTGACCCGTCGCACTTGACTCTTTATACCAAAATCGTTTTTTTAGGGTAACAATAATAAATACATTGATATTATTTGTGTTTGCGTGTGCCACGCTACAGGCATACTTTCTCTGCTAAGGATTTTAGCAGTGCGTCAAGGTCGTCATGAAAAGCTACTAGCTGACAATAAAACAGACTGACTATTTATCGCAGCCAGATCATATTCCGAAATGTCACGTTGTTTGAGGTCTCTCGACTTGGGACAATGCCACAAATTTTATAATGCAGTGGTTCTCAAAAGGGGTCTGCGAAGGCATCTGAGGGGTCCACGAAGCCCTGTCTCATCAGTCAGTCACGGCAATATTAGTTGTCTTTCTTCACGATAACAAGGAACATTCCCATTTTTGGGTACAGTACTTGCGTGTGTATGTCAATGAGATAAGTCTACTTAACACTAGCAATTAGTTATATTCATTTATTAAATCATCATGATAAGCTATACCTTTCTATTCCCCTCACCCCGAACGGGGTCCTCCATCATCTCCGCCTTTCTACAAGGGGTCTGCGAAACATCAATGGTTGAGAACCACTGCTATTATGTATGCTATTTCTGTTCAAAAACAAAGTTCCCAAATCAAATGTTCATCGCTTTTGTTTCTCGTTTGCCTAGAGGAAGGGAAGCAGGCGTCAATGTACGATTCTCAGTGCGTACCTCTACACATAACATATATATGATGGTATGTTGGGGGCCCAGGCAAGGTAATGCTCATCAACAAAGCCGCGAAGGCATAACGACGTTAGAAGCATGCCGAACTAGTGCCATTCGGTCGTAGCGCGAACGGGCGAAATGAGAATGGGTCCAGTTGCGAAAAGCACGTTTTGGAACTTATGAGAAGGTTCAAACGAGAAGGACCAAATGAGAATCGGTCCAAAATGTGCAAGGTTCAAATGCGAATGGGACGTTTTGAGATACACCCGAGTTACTGCACTTTCTCCTCAGGCACTCTTTCACCGTGTTCGACGATTCTCCAGGAAACTTTGCAATCACGTGATCTGAAAAAGAAAACAAAACAAAATAAGAAACCAACTATAAAACAGTCTTGTATTCACTCTTAGATTTGCTGGGTATCATATTTTCCAGACTATAAGTCCCACTGTTGTATAAGTTGCACCTACTATATTAAGAGGTTTTCACGAAAAAGTTTGCATAGAAGTCGCGCTTGTTTCGGATATTACAGCAGCGGCACGACACTTTTTTGCCGCGTGTGGGGGCACCACAGCGCCGTTGCGAGCGGCGGTGCTTAAAGTTGCTATGTGGTGCGTCGCAGCGACCCTCTTTCGGCCAAGTGACAGCCACCACAGTCTTATTGTGAGCGGCGGCGCGTAAAAGCTGTCGTATGGCGCACTGGAACGGGGCGCATTTGGGAGTCACCACAGCGTCCCTGTGGCGGCACGTAAAGTCACTGGAATGCACCACAGCGTTGCCTGTTGCTGCGAGCTTTCCCGCGCTGTTGCCGATACAATGTGAGAACACAAAGGCAAATGAAGCTGTTGCTGCATTTGGCTTTGTGTTCTCACGATAGATAAAGGCACAATAGATAATGGGACAGATTGGTGGCCAGTGGGCTTCAATCTGTTCCATTAGCTAATCGTGCCTTTCGCCCTCCTTGGCACACAATGGAGGGCTTGCAGCAGCCACGAGAAGTTTTCACGGAAAAGTTGGTTTACAAGTCCCAACATTGTACAAGACTCACCAGATGTTTTTGAACAAAATGCGACATATATACCGGAAAATATGGTATAAGGTCATTCTATGTCAAACGTCCAGACGTTGCGCACCCCTTACGATTTCTAAAAAAAAAATCCTGGCTTTTTGTTGCAATGTTTGTAGCCATGCCGTAAAATATTTTTGTAGAAAAATTTTTTTAATCACGTGAGCGCGGTTTTAACTTTTAAAAACGGCGTGAAATTAGGCATCACTCAATAATTGATAAAAAATCAGCTTTTTGGTGAAACACGCAACAATATTTTTTCATAAATTTGCACGGCTTTCGACTTACAATGTGGTTGGGCTTGTAAAGATTTGTTTGATTTAAATATTTAAAAAAAAAACTAAAAATTTTAAAAATTTTAACATTTTTGTTATTTTGTTAAAAAATATCTTAGTCCTCCCGGGACTTAATAGAACTTTTTACCGGCTGCCCTGCAGGTATATAATCTATAAAAAATGTTTAAAACTGCTCAATTAATTACCTCGCAGCAAACAAAAATCCTGAAGTTGCCAAAAAGTGCGTTCTGACGCATAAACAGCTGTTTATTGCACCCTGAGGTGGTCCAAGTAAAAATACAAAATATGGTGGGTTTAAAAGAACAATCGATAATCTTTTGATTCTCAAAGTTTAATCAGAGTAATATTTGTTTAAAGCGAGAAAACAATTTTTGAAGTTGAGCTCTCGCACCACAACCGGGCGTCGCTTTTTAACACCTCTTCGCCGCACAGCACGATACCTGCGACGATAACTGACACGATTAGGTCCAAAGAAAGAACGGAGTTTTCTGCCGCTTCCCCTTATCCGTCTTTCTGGCTGCAAGGGAAGAAACGGCGGGTATCGTGTAATAATCGGAGGTGTTGCCAGCGCGTAGCAACAACAGGCCCGTTGTGCCCTATGTACCCGAGGGCGGCTTGAAACGCGATGCCTAATACGGGCGGCATCAGTTGACGTGGACTTCTATAAAGGAAATGCGATAATATCGCCGCGAAATCTAGCTGTCGCGCATACTGCGGTGAAAAGCGGAACTATTCAGTGACGCAAGAATTTGCTGTTTCAAAGCCGATTTAAACACAAACGAGGCGTGAGCCTCCAACTGCGCGCATTCGTTAACACCACATCGCCTCGTCGTATGAGATTGCCCGTTCACGGGGCTTTTGTGTTGCTGTCTACATCTGTCCTGACGTCGAGAAGAGAGTGATTGCAATGTTTTGTTCAGAGCAATATACGAATCAATCTATCCGAGTCAAAAGCAGTGCAACTGTACGTAAAGTAGCAATAGCACAAGACAACGTACCAAACCGCAACCTGTCTTTCGATTTAAAACGCGTCCCATTTCTTTCTTTGGGGAAGTGCTCATGTGACCGGGAGGAAGGCGGGGGAGTGTGTGTGTGTGTGTGTGTGTGGGGGGAGGTAGGTAGGAGAGGGACCCGCGAGCCGCATCTTAACATGAGAAGAGCCGCATGCGGCTCGCGAGCCCAGCAGACTCTGGTCTAGCCGCCTCGGAGGTGTTATTTTCTTAAAACGTATCCAAACCCTTAGTTCTCAGCTAGATAAAGCAGAGCTAGCACAGGCATATTTCAAATTACTGATTGGCTGACAGAACAAAAAATATAAACGCCGGAGGAAACAAAAAGGGAAGGATCAGGCTCGCGCTGTCAACAAATGCCAAAACACTGAGTAATCAGCCAAGTTGGCCACCCAATTTAATAATGTTTGCTCTCTCTCACCTTTTGTATTGCCGCATGATTGCCGCATGTATTGCCGCTCGAAGACAATACGTGACTACAAGAGAGCAAATTATGTAGCTATTAACGAAAATTTGGACTCCTTCTTTGAGACCTATGCTGGTAACTTTTTCTCTAGGTCTATTGAAGAGAACTGGCAATTATTTAAAAGTAAATTGAATAACCTTGTTGATGCGTTTGTGCCGCTTATACGAATATGTGGTGATAGTGGTAACCCATGGTACAATAAGTCACTTAAAGCACTGAGCAATAGGAAAAAACGCCTCTTTGCTAACGCAAAGCAGAAAAACACAGATTCTGCATGGGATGCCTATAATGTTTGTTTGAAAACATACAAAAGTGCTCTTCGCTCATCAAAAAAAAAGTTTTTCTTTGAGGACCTTCCATCGATGTTACGAGATAACCCCAAAAAGTTCTGGAAAATCATATCCCCCAAAACAATGATCGGTCTGTCCACCTGATGGATGAAAACGGAAGTCCTGTCTCTGAATCTGACGTTTCGAGTGCACTGAATGAGTATTTTTCGTCTGTTTTCACTGTTGAAACAGAAAACAACTTTCCCCTGTTAAGTAATTTGGATTTAGAGCCCATGACACCTATTGAGATATCCCCTGCTGGAATTTCGAAGCTCATCGAAAGACTTAAACTCACTTCATCTTGCGGGCCAGATAATATCTGCTCAAAAATATTAGCTAACACAAAAATTATTTCAAGCGCGTACCTTCACTTACTATTTGCGCAATCATTGTCCCAATCACGTCTTCCGGCAGATTGGAAATTAGGCAGAGTTGTTCCCGTTTTTAAAGCTGGCATTCGCTCCTTGGTTTCGAACTATCGCCCGATATCATTAACCTGCATAGCATCAAAACTCCTAGAACATGTTTTGTTCTCACACATTGCGTCGCATCTGGAATGTAACAATATATTTTATAACCATCAACATGGATTTCGGAAAGGGTACTCATGTGAGACACAACTTCTGGAATTCACCCATGATCTTCATATTAACCTTCAAGCGCGTATCCAGACTGATGCCGTATTTCTGGATTTTGCAAAAGCATTTGATAGGGTTCCTCACAATCGTCTCATCGCCAAACTCTCATGCCTTAATATTGACCCACTGGTTCTGTCTTGGATTCGAGAATTCCTTTCTTCACGCTCGCAATTTACATCCGTTAACAATCATGAATCTAACACAGAACCAGTGACATCAGGAGTTCCCCAGGGATCAGTGCTTGGACCTTTACTTTTTTTAATATTTATTAATGATCTCCCTGTATCTGTCGTTTCCACCATTCGGCTTTTTGCCGACGACTGTGTACTTTACCATACAATTGTTAATCAGAATGACCACTATGTGCTACAAAGTGACTTAAACAAAGTTAGCACATGGTGTAGTAACTGGCTTATGTCACTGAATAAATCAAAATGTAAATTAATTCGCTTTACTCGTAAACAATCATTATCAGTATTTTCATACTCAATAGGAAACGATCCGATTGAGGCTGTAGACTCCTATAAATACCTCGGTGTAACTATGACAGCTAACCTTACCTGGTCTGACCACATTGAAAACATTACAGCTAAAGCATCCCGAACTCTGGGTTACATTAGACGCAACCTAAAAGCCGCTCCATCTCATGTAAAGAAAATGGCGTATAACACATACGTAAGGTCAAAACTAGAATATGCGGCATCGGTTTGGAACCCTCATCAGATCTACCTTATTAACAATCTGGAATCAGTTCAGAACCGGGCAGCAAGATTTATCTTGTCCGACTATGACCGCACCACCAGCGTATCTGCTCTAAAAAATCAACTGAACCTCCGACCATTACAAGTCCGCCGTAAAATTTCACGTCTTTCAGCCCTTCACAAAATTTACTATTATCATCCTACGCTTCGCGACGCCCTACTGCGTTCTCCCCTCCGATCATCGACCCGACATGGAAATTCTCGGACAATCGCCCGCTTATCTGGTAGCACGAACGCATTCAACCACTCTTTCTTTCCCCAGACAATTGTAGACTGGAACAACCTGCCTGATGCCATCGTAACAATTGAAAACTCTGACTCATTCAAAACGGAAGTATCGAGATTATTTGACTAAACAGCAGGGTTTAATCTTGAAATGTGTTTATTGTGCCTAATGTTTCTTTTTGTGTGTGCTTTTATGTGCTTTTATCTGAACACGTGTTAATGTGTGTATATTTATTTTGCCTTGTTGTGTAATTATTGCATAAAACTTATCCATGCAGCCCCCCTTATGTAATGCTCTCACGAGGGCCTTTAAGGGTATATGAATAAATAAATAAATGATTCATCTAGAACTACGGAAGATGTCAACACTAACTCGACAGCAGTTGATTGGTCAAACAGGGAGTAATGGCCATGACGTTCATAGCCCCGTCACAGTTCAGCTTTCTTCTCTTAGGCAGCGCAGGGTGCTTTCAAAGCCACGCACTCGCTTGGCCTTTTTCATATCTTCCCCGATTGTCCATGTCGCAGTGTGATACGCATTTTCCTTCATGCGGCCATATCAAGCAGTAAGAGCTGCCCACATTTAAGCTTTCTACAGGGTTGTATGAAGAAAGTATATAAAAAGTAAATACTTGGGCATCAATAAAAATAGATTTGCCAATTTGTTTTTAATATTTTCACACTTTTCAATAAACTGATTGCTTGTTAAACTCTGGATTTCTAACTGTTCAACAGTTGGTGTTAACCCACTGCTTTTTTCGGTACTTTGTGCTTTAGTGAGCTGTCGACAGAGATTATGGTTCTGCTGCACAACTTGCAATGTTTGCAGGGTTGCATAACATGCATCCCTGTGTGTTCCTCTCCAACATCTGTGTTTTACTATAAGCAACGTAAGATGTACCATTTATAGCAACATCAACATACTTTATGCATTTTAGACTGAGCTGCATAAAGCAGTTATTTGAATCGGAAGGCATGACATAGACAATGAAGTAAACTAGAATTAGACACTTTATTGTCAACCAATTCTCAGGTTCATATGTCACGCTGGGGTACCATAAGAGAGGCTTCAGTTGCGAATATTCTTCATTGGGTCCTAACATGATTTATTTGAGTTATGAAATGATTTAGGGAAGCAGTAGCTATCAGAGGGTTTTTACGCATTTATGTTTTGACATTGTTGCACTGACCTACGTCTGTATGGACAGGTATACAGAACATATACTAAAAATATAAGCTTTTGAAGAACAAGAACTAGCCAACTAGAACCTTACAAACCACAGGAAAAGCCAATCATTGAGATGACGGGAACCCGCAAACGACAAGACACAGATAAGAAATTAAATCAAGGATACAGTTTGCACTGCTTTAAAAAAACATTCCCTATGTTTATCGTTGCTGGGCTCCTTCCACAGAGCTCAATGATTAGCCATCCGTAGATCCTGTAGAAATGCGGACACTCCTGCCTCCCATTAGTAGGCTGGTAAATATATCTTGAGGTTTTAAAAGTCACACCCCCGCAGAGGGCACCTGTGAAAGCAGGTGTTTGGTGAGTGGCGTCACCACGGACCCCGAGCCATGCGGGTTCGCCCGCCCACGTCTGGCTGTGCGTGGCTTTCCCGTGTCCGGGGAAAAGGGCATCCTGGTGGTTGAGTCGAGCCCGGGGTAGGTTTGGACCCTTCGGGGCCCCCCGGGCGAGGCAATACATCACTTCGGCCCCCGCTTCCCGTAGACGGGTGTCCTGGCTTGGCCCGACCGGGATGTTTCAAT
>JAZHYW010050877.1:0-26015 GCA_037355805.1 Ixodes ricinus
GTCGCGAATTGTACTCCTAGCCTTTCGATAGCCTGCCGGTTGTCATTGGTCATATGTTGTAGTCTATTAAATTCAAGGCGGGTAACACACTCTGAATGGTATGACGTGGAATCTGTATGAGAGGGTTCAGAGGCCGCGCGCTTTTTGGCAGGTGAACTTCCGGCTAACGCGGATGGGGTGGCTGGAGCCGCTGGCGGGACGGTTGGGGGCTTAGGTGCGGATGGGGCGGCTGGAGCCGCTGGCGGGACATTTGAGGGCTTAGACGTAGCCTTTAACCGATTGATCTCCTCGCGCAGTTTGATGTTTTCTGCGCGGAGGGAGGCTAATTCTGCCCGAAAAGTGGGGATGGGAGGAGGGGGGTAGGATTCGGAGGAGCGGAGCGAGCCACATCCACCCAGCTCACCCGGTGGGTCCGTCTTTTGCGGCCGCCGGAGTCCCCGGGAGTAGCTTGACTCTGGGGTGGCTTCTGCCCTAAATTGTTGTCCGTGGGTGGCTGTTGAGGGGCTTCAGCCCTGGATCGGGACCCTGAGCAGCTCCGGACTCGGCTCCGGGACCGGGATCTCAATCGGCTGCGATTTGGGGCTGCCGGGGTCTGCGTTGTTCTGGGGGTTGATTTATGTGAGGACGTGCCAGGGCCAGCTTCAGGGTCCGGCCCTCTGGTAGGAACCGGGGTCCGGAATGTCGGAACGGGGTCAGTTCTTCGTGGCCCAGGCGCTCGTCGGCGTTTCTGAAACCGGTAGGGGCACGTGGGGTGTCCAGTGGGGTGATCGCCGTTGCAGACGATGCATGTTGGGGTGCAGGGGTGGTTCTGCTCGGGATTTTCGATTCCGCATGCCACACACCTGTTGACTGCTGGATTTGGACATACGTCTCTGCGGTGTCCTGCTCGCCAGCAGTTAACACATGCTTCGCGACGTTGACGGAAAGGGGTGCACCTGCGTTGGGCTCCGTCATATTTGAGCCAGAAGGGGATTCGGGGGCTGTCGAAGAGGACTTGGATGGCCCCGGTGGATCCCAGGCGGCGTGTTGAGAGAATTGAGACACGCGGGTTGTGTTGCTGCAAGGTAGTCAATACGAGGTCCGGGGAGTCTTCGGGCGGAATGCCGTGTATAAGTCCCACAGACGTATCAGCCGGAGCGGCCACATGGGTGCTGAAGTGGTGCTCTTTACCTTGGATGAGAAGGGTGGTCGCGCCTAAATACAGGGGAACATGATTTTCTTCGGGTGTGCTTATTATGACGAAGTTGGCAGTACCGCATACCTTGATCTGATCTTGCATGCCACTTGGCGAAGGGACGCCGGCGGTACTTTGAATGATCCGGATAAGTGTTATCTCAGATAGGGCGGCGAGGGCGAGGCCACTTTGGGGCCTAAGGATAATTTTATAGTCCTCCAGGGGAAGGGTTGGAGAACTTACTCGGCGGGCCACCTTGGGCGGTCGTGGGTAGTCCGCGTTTGACGATGGCGGGCGGTCCGAGTTCGGTTTAGGCGACAGATTGGTAGAGCCGGGCGTTAGGCGATGACGGCGGTGAATTGTTTGCCAGTCCGCAGAAGAGGCTTTCAGCGTTATTATTAAACTATTATTATTAAAAATTATTAAACTATGTGACTATACTATGTGCGAGCACCATCACAGAATCGGATAAAAGTGAAATGTGAGGCACGGTATAGCTTCAGCGTTAGCTAGTCACTAAAAATTCATATAAAACCTAAACGTCGCCATTTTAGCCACAAACCGCGACAGGAACACGGGAAAGTTATATCACTTCAATGATTACAAGACAAGAACGGTAGAACAAATGGCGAATACGCTAGTACAAATACTCCCGGCATGCAGTCACCCAGAAAATGCGACAGGTACTGTGGTAGACATAAAGTGACTGTATGAAAGCAAGTATCACAATGGTCCGCCATTTACTGGCTAGAGTATTGCGGAAAAGCGATCATATCATCGTAATTACAAGAGACACGGCCTGGAGGAAGTACGCCGGTGACTGAACAGTAGCGCAGCTCGCGTGCATCCGGCTTTGGTGCCTTCAACACGAAAACTTCGAAAGTCGCACACTCGCCGGTCTCTGCGTCGCCTGCATAGACCATGGTCGATGACGGCTAGCAGACTGGCAGGCGGAAGCCGCTTTTTGTTTTTTGTAAATAGTCCGTCTAGTGGGCCTACATTGTATATCTCGCCCTTACGCTCTGTATAAAGGTATATCACGGCAGTATACACACTTGTGCGTCTGTCAGTCTTTT
Organism: Ixodes ricinus; assembly: GCA_037355805.1. NCBI lineage: Eukaryota > Metazoa > Arthropoda > Arachnida > Ixodida > Ixodidae > Ixodes > Ixodes ricinus. The sequence goes on from JAZHYW010050877.1 coordinate 2,251, forward strand.
TAGACATGATACAATTGATACCCTAATGTCACAGGAAAAAATAATGTACGGTCACCTTGCACGATATCTGATTTGAGGCTGGCGCACGCTTTTGGCAACAAGTGGATACATCATGCGAATGGTGCTGCAAGGTATATAGAGATAGAGCTGACAGGTGTTTTGGATCTTCATACAAAATAAATAATGTCGCCAGAAGCATGAGGGACCATGCATTTATGTATGTTGTCTATATTTCGTGCATGCAGGCGACAGCGCTTACCCCCTGAGCCATGGATTGCTTACGCCTCGTCACCAACGCTCTGGCCTGCAGACAGAGCCATGCAATACGGCGATATAACACGCTGCCATACGTCAATACGTTCCGTGGTGGAACGGTGTAGTGGCCTGCTTAAGCAACGGTTCCGCTGCTTGCACAAGTGTCGGACCTTGTTCTACTCGCCAGACATCGCCGGCACCATAATTTCGGCCTGTGCAATTCTTCACAACGTCTGCCTGTACGTTGGGGAGCCGGAACCACGGCCGGAGCTTGAGGACGACAGCAACCAGCCCCCTCGACCAGAGCCAATCGCTAACCCTCCAGCTCCAGCCCATTTTGGCCAACTCTACGGGAGGGCCCAGGCTGCGAGGACTTCCCAAGTGGTCCGTTGTGAGAAACCATGGAGTCGTATACAGGACAGAGACCTGCGCCCCAAGCTTTACAGCACCGTCAAACGTTCACATTGAGGTCCATAACACTTTTTCTTTTCTGTGCCAATTCTCATACTCTTACTTGTGCCTCTAGACATGGACGAGCAAAAATGCGGTACGTTCATCTGGTCATCTAATCGCTATCGCAGAGTTACAATGTTATGCCAGTATGACTGAATATCAAGAGCAGGTCAATTTCTTGTTGTGTAAATATCCGTTGCCTATAAAACCTTGCTTTGATTAGCCATCAGTGGATTAGCTTCGCATTTTGAGCATTTGGTAACATCTTATCTAGAATGACCCGAGTGGTTGTCGATATGCCATTTGGCCGCAGGATTGTTACTTTTAAGAGGTGCGACCCGATTGCATGCGGAAGTAATAATGTGATTGCGCAAGTCCTGAGAAGCATGAGGAATGTACTCAGAGAGCTTTAAACGAAAAGACCGCGAGTTTCCATTAATATTAAACGATCCATTTAATGTATACGTAAATGTAGTTCATGTGTTGATATACGTCAGCGAACAACATTTAATATTGGGAAGGTTTCCTATTAAAGTCATTTGATAGAAACCTTGGTTTCCGTTGCTTTTCGAGGCTAGCAATTCGGACAGTGTTGATGACAGAGGCTCCACGTAAACTGATATTTGTGCCTGGTGTGGCAGATAGCCAATTCTATCTAAACACTCAAAACACAGAAATAATAAGGTTTAATTACATGCAATAATTTTTCTTTTCATTTTTTTTTTTTTAGATACGATATGTTCTGTCTGCACACGTCGTTATGCCGTGTTACCGGACTTAAAATTTTATTTCTGATAGCGTTGGTTTCTACGTTCCCGTTGCCGTGTTTCACAGTGATGGACATTGGGACGCGTCTTAACTTCTTGTGCTTAACTCGTCAGTTTTTATTATTTCGTCTTGTACAAAAGCCTTGCATTTGTTAAAGCCGCTTTTACATCTATCCTGCGTAGCAACCTGAGTACCAGTTTTGTCACAGCTTTAGAGCTAATCCAGAAGATTTTTGCAAGAACCTCTCATAAAATACAAGATATGCCCCATTAATATTCTTGTAAAAATTAAAATTGCTTGGTCCAGCTAAACACTGGACACTAAGTATACATTTCTTGGCGTTCGAGGGTATGCATGGGCCCTATAGCTGCATAAGCACTATATATCACGCAACAATTTAGGTACCTCCGTCACGTTTTTCAATACACTTACGCATTTGCTATAAACGCATTGTATCTATCAACTGTGTCTCAAGTGGGGGCCACGAGGAATCTGTATGGTCCGAGAAGTCTTGTCAGTCATGCCGAAAACCAAACATTTTTTTATTGTCCTGCTCGGAATAAACAACAGGCTTTCCCAGGGGTCCCCCGATATTTGACAATCACACAGGGCAATTATTTACTAGTCAGTGCCGCAGGAAGTTGAGGTTAGTTTCTTTTTATTTTATTTTAGTGTCATAGAATAGAAGACAACTATTTAAAACCATGGTATATCACTGTTACTGACATAAAGCTCTAAATGGAATCCAAAAGTTGAACAAACGAACAAAAACTTTAGGAGGGCAGCCTTTTTATTTAATCTGAGGATGTGGATCGTTGTAGCTACTGCTGCAACCGAGGGAGCAGAAGCAGCATCACAGCTTCCACTTGGCGAGGGCAGCGCAGTAGTTCTGCTGAACTGTATAAGAAAGGATGCACATGTTACAATTGTGGATTCGGAAATCACTGTGCATAGGCGTCGGAAGAGCTGGGAAAATGGGGAGGGAGGGACAACCACGTCTCCTTTAACAATCCCCCCCCTTCCCGCTGTCTGGACGCCACTGGGGCTGCAGTGAAACCTCCGTCCCCACCTGCGCTTGCTGCTCTACCTGACGCTTTAGGATCTGTAGCTGTTGCTGTCCCTGCTCTCGCTGCACCTCCAACCTGGCTCTAGCCGTCTCAGCTAGTAGCTGTTGTGAGGCTACTACGGCAGCCACAGCTGCGTCGCCTGATGATCGGTCTGCGCGGGCAATCCTCGGGGGAAAAGACCGGCGGCGGGCAGGTCTCGGTGTGCTACCTGAAAGCATATAAACGCGAGACACATGAGGGGCTGCATGACATTCAGGTATATACCACTAGTTGAAGACCTGTCAGCTAAACTTCCTCCGTTGTACACGTTGGTAGACAAACAACATACCGTATACTTGTTGCATACATGTTCTTTAAAAAATAGCGATCGACCTGGAATCGTAATCAACAAAAATCGACTTAGGAAAGTGATAAACAAAATTGCAGGACACACCAAGGCAGGCTAGAACCAAAGAAACCTGACGCGCGCGGCACACGCTGCCAGCATGAACTTTTCGAGCGGTAACTAGTAACGTTGTGAAACAAACATTTGTAGAAATTTCCTTCTCTTCCACTTCACTGAAAATCTAAGTCGACATGCAGGGCGTTTTTATTTTATCATTTACACAATAAAAAAAGGTGATATCTACGTGGATGCCGTCTTCACAGTGTTTGTGGGGTTTGGCGGACATCAGATGATAGGATAAACGTCACAGTTTGTTAACTAATTCACCAAATACGATAATTCACTTTTTAATTAGCGGCTTAATTGGCCATGTTACAATTGCAGTTCTAAAGGAACAATTAATAAAGCCTAAACCAATTGAAGCGATTCGTGAAAAGGCAACCAGGTTTGTGATGTTCACCGTTCAACTTTCGCCGTGTTTTTCTTGATTCAAAACCGTGCGCTGAAGAGTGCGCTTGATTATGAGCGGTAGTAGAGTAACGAGCCACTTCAGTCTGTCCGTCACTATCTTGGAAGTGTGACGCCGGCTCATCCACCAAAGACTCGCTGTCAAGATAGTGACTAGGGGCGTCACTCTTCTACGCATCAGAACGCGCCTTTCAGTGCGCGGTTTTGATCAAGCGAAGGAAGGCAACATTTTAACGATGAATATCTCAAAGGTGGTTATTTTATTGCGAACTGTTGGAATTGGGTTAGCCTTTATTAATCGTTCACTTTTAATGCCTGCCAAGCTCTACAAACGTACAGTGAAGAAGGCATCCACGTAGCTATCACCTTCCCTAGTTTTTAAATTTTGTATATAATAAAAAACGCCCATTACATTCCCATCTTTTGTTTTAATAATGTTTACGAGTTCCCTACTGCATTCCTAGAATACCAATTGCCAGGCACGTAGCCAGAGGGGGGGGTGGCCATGGGGCCTCGCCCCCCCCCCGAAATCTTTCGTTTTGCTGGGTCCTCCTCTCCTCCCTCCCCTCATACAGCATTTTGTCATGGGCGGCCCCCCCCCCCTTCCCCAAAACAAAATCCTGGCTGCGTACCTGCCACTTGCGCATGATAAATGAACTCACAGATAAAGGAAAATTAAATGCCGTGAACTCAGTAGTTCTTAAGTATCCTCTGTGCGCACGCGGATAAGCACTGTTAGAGGTGGGGTTTATGCCGCACGTCCGGGAGCTTCCTGGCTCGTGACGACGACCATTCCCTGAAGTGAAGAACCCAGGGGTCCAGTGGAGGTGGGAGAGTTGGTAACGTAACGAACGGTTTAATTACATGGTTGCGATACAGTCGTCAAATCCGAGAGAACTAACGGAGCAGCCTCACGCTCCGCCTTATATAGGGTCCGTTTTCTCCCTCACTCCCCGCCAGGGCGGCAAGTGCGCAGCAAAGTCCGCCGCGTCGTAGCCAGAAGTGCGTCGTAGCCAAAGTTCTCCGCAGTTGAGGTCATGCCTCTCTCCCTTTCTGAGCGCACCAACTCCACGCACACACACACGTCCCGTTGACGTCACGGACGCGCTGAGACCTGTCTCGTGCAGGCTCAGACAGGCGGCCGACGGCCCTGGACTCGTCGGGACTCGTTTCCGTGCAGGAACAGACAGGCGGGCGACGGTGCCGGACAGATTCATGACTCGTGTCCGCAGCGTTGAAACTCGGAAGAAGGGTTGCCGAAGTTTCCATTCTTAACAGCACGTAACAAGACTGATTTGTTGTGGGCACAATATATAACCATAGCCACAAGTATTTTCCATCAACTTATCGAGAATAAACTATCATCATTTAAGCCTCACCATTCCTTGATGGCGGGGGTGGCAGGTCGACATCGGACGGCTCCGACGCGCCTGAATCAAGGGTGCCCGGCATGTTGACGCCGGAGTTGCCCTGGCAGGTTGATTCCAGAGCGTCCTGGCAGGTGGACGCCGGAGGAGTCCCGGCATGTTGATGTCGGAGGGACCTGGCCGAGCACCACCGTAGGGGCCTACGGGAGGCCCGGCGTCCAAAGCCTTGGGAACAGCGGACAATAAATTTTGTCATAATTTTTCTGGCAGCTCATGGAACGTTACTCTCCCAGTATGCATGGTTTCTACAGTGCTACAAACTTTTAATAATATGACGCTAGCGTCGACCGGTTGGTTTGCCAGCGCCTTATCACAGAGAAGAGGTGAAATCAGCAAGAGTAGACGCGTGCACACACATGACACAGCTGCTTCCAGCGTCATCAGCTAGGCCCAGCATGGCCTACCAGACGACGCTGAGAGAGACTCGAGTAATTTCTGCGCATTTGCATATTCTGTTTGATTCCGGTCACTTCGCTTCGTGATATGTTTCCCGGCCGGCTTGACGTAGCAATTTGTTTAGTTTGACGCTGTAGTCTTTTTTCGTAGTTGAAAGCATACTTACCTCTGCGTCTGGAAGGGGCAGCGCATGGGCTGCACTGCCCCGGATGACGTTCAGCCCCAGAAGTGACGCGATCAGCGCCTTCAGGTCGGTGAGAGGACGCACGATGTTCTGTTCCCCACCAGTCCGTTGGGCGTCCAGCTCGACGTCTCTTGCACGATCTTTAGCGTGCTTCTTTCTTTCACACCAGTACTCCTTCCTGCCACTGACATCTCATTGCGGAGAGCCTGCTCCGTTGAGTAAAACCGCCAGAGAAGCACCATAGGCTGTTGCGAGTCTGAGAGGTCTCACCGGGCCCCAAGTTGGTGGCGGCCTGCACCAGAGAGATGTGTTCCTCCATGAACGCTACTAGAAGTTCACATTGAACTTGAGTCACGCGTGGTCCTATTTGCCGGGCGATGCGAGGGCGCTTGGCTGTGTTAGCACCGTCCATTTTGATGTTGATGAAGTACGGCGGACAAAAATGAGTAACGAGGCTCGCAGAGAAGGAAAACTGCGTCTGACGTGGCGAACTGACGTGTTGAACGTGACATGGCTTTATGACGCTGCATGCTCTCGCTGCACGAGGTACAACGCAATATCACTATACTTCGTTTCAGCTTGGGTCCAGACGCAGCCGATGCTACAAGCGCGAGCTCCGGGCTTCCAGCGTCCCTACCAAGCACGCGCGCTCGTGCAGTACAGGCACTGTTCAGGGCCACACGCTCGTGCTTGTAGCATCGGCTGCGTCTGGACCCAAGCTGAAACGAAGTATAGCTTCCGAGGATTTGACCTCGCGCTCGTAGCTTTCGTTACGATACAAGTTAAAAATAACCTGGCACACTGCGCACCTGACGATCGATTAGACACCTGTCAATATTCACGTGCCGATTCTTAGAAGCTCCGAATAGACCGATCTCACCAGCCAGTTTGAATACTCCACCGCTGCCGCAATGCATCCGGGGAACTTTAGTCTTTTTGCACGTGCGACCAACTCACTGGAGCTCTGCGCGTGTAGAAGCACGAGACGGCACGAGCCTTGTCGTGCAATGCCGTTTGTCTCCTGTGAACTAAAGTTATGGCGGCGTCACGCGTGCGCCGAACTACAGTGTTCTAGGGGATGTAGTGGCAAGAGCGGCGCCCGCTTACAATGGGCCGCGTGAAGACGGTCAACGTAGATGCCGCGAGTGGCGCTGGAGTTCCGAGCCCCATAGGCCCGTAGCTCTCAAGTTTTTAGCAGCGCTCCAGGCGAGCAAAATCGGCTCGCGTTTCGAACGTGCGTCATTACGCTTCCCCACTACAGTTCTTTCTACACGTTCCATTCTAAGCGCCAGCGTAGCAGGGGCTACAAGAGCGAGCTCCGAGCTTTCAGTGTCCCTGTCAAGCACGCGCACTCGTGCAGTGCGAGTTTCATTCAGGGAAACACGCTTTGGCATGTAGCTTCGGCTTTGCTCTCAGGTAAAGTGAAACATAAGGGCTCGCGGAAGCTACGAAAGAAAGCAATAAAATAATAAAGCTGAAAGGAATGTTTCATAGGACAGTGAGGCCGCGAACTGCATAAGTTTTTTTTAGGCGTTTTGTTATCGCGCGTCTACAGATGCTGACAGATGTTTGCATTCGAACGTGGCACGTGCAAAATCGAGCGTTACAGAGCCGCCTGGATGGTCCTGCCAGCATAACATGGTCGGGACTCGGGTCCTGCGGATGCGCTCGCACCTCCTGCCCGAGAGCAACGGGTCTATAGAGAATTTCTGGCAGATGGCAGATGTGCGATGAGCGAAGAAGACGACGAAGCTGAGGCGGTGCGCTTCTCCCGAACTGCCCGAACGTAGCACCGTAGAACTTTTCTTTGTGGTGTAATGGTGGGGAGCCTTCACTGTTCCGTTGCCGTCTCGGTCATGAATGCAAGGAAAAAGACAGACACACACGTGCTTCGCGCCGGGAGGCAAGTCGGGCTACCTGGACAACAAGGGCAGCCACCAGCGATCATAAGCCGTCGCTGTTTCGTGCGCCAAAGAATGAGTCGCGCAGACTACATACAGTGGGGAAAAAAATATTGATCGAGAAGATCAACGTCTCGCCGAGACATCAGCGATGTGCGAGAGACATTTTGAACCGCGCCTTATCCTTCGGGATTATTTGTCCATCGTCAATGGCGAAGAGGTTAGGATTCTATGCCGCAATATATTATGACTATTTTGTAGTCTTTTTGCGTACTATGTTGCTGGATATCTGTCATGTGCTTGATGTGCATGTCGATGAAGTGTATTACCACTTTTGAGAGGTCATAAAGCAGTGAGTTGAAAATATTTTTTTGTCATATTAGGGGTTGTTGAAGTTTGTGTTCATATTTTATTTTAATGCTTCATGTACTCCCAACCGAGGTATTTTTTCTTCATAGACTGCCTTTTTCAAAAGACAAGTTGCTATATGTTAGCCAGTTGCAGTGGCACCTTGACCGTTCCCGAACGCGCTCGGCCTTGCACAACGCTGGTCCCCGCATCAGCAACACGATGACAAAAAAAACAATACAGTTTTTTTGTTCCTCTCACCATTAAAAAAGTGAGAGAGTTATTGAGATTAATTCGTCTATTTTTCCTTGTTGTATCAGCATCGTGTGGTTTCTTTCGCAGCTATTAAGCGTGCAGCCCAAGTGATAGCGTTGCTGAACGACCTGTCAGTATAGGAAAGGGGGGGGGGAGTCGATATTAATAAATCGATCTCCACCAAAAACACGCGAATAATGAAAGTAGATGATAGCACACACTCTAGAGGCATTAGTCCAAAGGAAAACCTACAATCTTTCACGTTAGCAATTGTTCTGCGTCGCGAAAAGCTCCAGTCGAACCACAGTAGTACACGCCGAGCAGCGCCGACGACGAAGCTGACGGGGGCACGTTCCTAGGGCTTAGAACAGCAGCGCTACGGTGTCGTCTACGCGCAAAATCTTCACGCGGCGGCCGCCGCCCTTGCCACTACACCTCTCTAGAACACTGTAGCCGAACGCTTGGGGAGATCGGTCTATTCCTGCTGTGGAATTGTAGAACCACCCCCATCGTTGGTCGTACTACATGCGTATGATGAAGTACACGTAGTAGCATTTCAAGGGTTTCAACATTGGTGTCTTTTGTGTCTTCCATCGTGCAAGGTGCCCGCTGCTTTCAGAAGAAGACACACTTTGCTAAAGGGTCTGTCCCACCTTGGCGAGAACAAAAATGAGGCGCTTGGCAATATGTTTTTTCCGCAATGACTACTTGCAATACCCTTTCAGATATGACATTATGTGCGCACATCAAACATACGCACAACAATCATCGTGTCTTGATACGCCCGCATTACGTACCACCAACAGAGGGTGAACTTTCAATTTTCTCTTTTTCTCTGACGACCGAATCACAGATCTGTCGAAACTTGGTTTATTATCCAGGTTCTACGTCGTTGACGCATCACACAGAAGCTACAAGGAAGACGTTACAAGCTCAATACATGCAGTCAAAAAGGCTTGCAACCACCTCCATTGGTCGTTTAAGCCACAACCTCTCACCACGACAGTCACCACAGTGAGCTTACCGTCATGCCTCGGTTTTCCGTGGGAGCGGTCGCTGACGGTCTCGGAGGCGACAAAAGTCGTCGGTCCACACTAGTCACACCCTCCTTTGTTCATGTTCTTGTTCGCGGCCGGCTGTACAACCGTTGTATACTCGAAGACAACTCGAGTTTTATGTCCCTAGCCTCGTTGATCAGCACCGTGCCGTCGTCGGTGATCGTTGAAGCCAACTACATCCTTGCAATAAGGCTGGAGTAAAGCCTCCACACAACACTCCCGTTAATGTATCGTACCTCCTTTATGGCTTGCGCAACGACCGGCTGAAACTAACGTCGTCAACGTCGTTCTTTTTGCTGTTACAAATCAACCAGCGACGAAGAACACCATCATTTCCATCACAGCTACAAAGTGGGAACCGTGTTTCTCATCTTGGCAAGGATAACACAATCGATTTTACCGTCACCTCACTGTGCACTTGAGCAGCCGTTGCCGTCGCCGAAAGGAGTCGTCCGGTAGTAAAAAACACGTTATCGTGCCAGCCGTGGTCGTGCTTGTGGGTCCAGCCAACGTCGCTCGTCTCACAGCCTAGTAGCCTAGTAGAACAAGAACGCCGCCATCATTTTTGTTCGTGTTTCCAAACTCGCCAAGGGTAACGTTGTTGTGATCTAGCACCCCAAATGATCGAGTTTGGGCTAGGTCATACGTCATTTTGTCGTCACGGGCCAAAGCCGAATAGTGACTTTTTAGCGACCAACCGAGGTGTTCTAGTTTCTAGAATGTTTCTATGAATCTATTCGCAACTTTCACGACCTATAGGGGGCGCGCTAGGCACTCTATATCAAAATGGCTGTCATCTGGATGATCGTCGTAGAACAGCACTACGAGGCAGGGTCCGCGACGCGTAAGTAATTCTAGTTCTGCTTTCTGCGAGCAGTATTAGAGCCTTACTTTATTTTTTCACGCCAGGAAGGTGTAGGCAAGCACCTTTATTGTGAAGCAGATCATCCAGGAGCTAGGGAGCGCGATCCCCACACCGCGGTACCACCATCGCTGAAAGTTGCGAATGGTAACACTTCAATGGTTCCATGACAACAACCCTTCATCCGCACACACGGTGTAGCCAATGGGAGCACGCGGTACCTAGAGGGAAAATGGTTTGTTTGTAAGTTTGCTTGTTTTTCGTAACAGCGGTAACTTCAAACGTTTGTATTGGCCCATGCTCTCGCCCGTGGCTCTCAAATGGTGGTCCGCGGGGGGTCTGAGAAGGAAGTTTTAGGCTTAGCTTGTCGTGTCAGGCGAGCTGAGCAATAAAACGTTGTTGTTGCGTGTCATAAAACGTTTTCTGCAAGAACAATCATTTTTTGTGATACCTTCTTGCTGCATGTAAATAAATCAAGCCTAGTTACTTCAATTTTTACGATAACATTTATTGTCTACTGTAAAAATAGGCTTGTCTTATAATAGTGAGAAAACAATTCGGTCTCGATGGAGCTAACCGAGATCCTTAACCTGAATCAATCGCTTCTCCGAGCACGAAGAACGGTCGGCTGTAGTTCGTGGTCTACCTTTACTCGAGTGACATAATTGTTTATATTTCCCTCATCGTATGTCAAGATCCCCGAAACGACTAAATGACACAGTAAGGTGTCTGATCGCTGATATACACCTTATTTCGTTATTCGCAATGGTCAGGCATGTACCGCACTACCCCATCAATGAAGTCCACAGTGTGGAACACACATCTCCCTAGCGCCTGACCACCCCTATCATGTAGCGTTGAAGTTTTCTTTCAATGCATGCAGGTGTACCTCATCCCCTTAATGCTTTCACACTCCCAACCGCACTTTTACTGAGATAGTGATAGTGATGCATTGACTCAGGAGAGCCGCCCCACGGTGTCGCGTCTATAATGAAGGTGATTGTGTAACAAGTTGGACGAAATATTCTTGCGGTTATTGTCTAGATAGGCTGTTCAAGTCTCGGTGGTGACAGCTAAAGCAGCAGCCTCAGCTAGTAACACTTAGCCGACGTGACGATGTGCGCCGTTCGAATAGTGCACAGACCAGTGGCTCGCTTTGGTGAAGGCAGCCGTCTCCAAAGAGGTAGTCCACTCGATGCAGACGGCCACCACCCTCAAGGCATAGATGCTTGCAGCTCAGGTTGCACCGACGTCGCGCGGTTGTTCTTGTTTCAGGGAGTTATATGGTGTCCATGAGGCAGTTGTCGTCGTCCTTGTCGTCGCTTGATGATGTTGTGCCACACGTTTACTCACTCTTTCTTCTATGTTCCCAAAATGACATCAAAAGGGCCACAATATGTAGAGGAAAATGCACCCGACGCTAACAACACGTGCTCTTTTAACCATGGTTTCAGCCATATTTGACTTGAAGCACCAAGGTGAATAAGTAGAAACAGAACACTTCTAGCTAAGTTATATTTCACGTAGGTTTAAAAAAAAACAGTGCATTATTTCTTAAATTTATGGAGTAATTTTTTAATTGAATTTTGTTAGCCAAGTATTTTGTTTTCTCTACTATTCGCCCGCTCTGACGCCTCAGAAAAGCGACAGCGGAAAAGATAAAAATGGATTTGCGCAGCGCACTCGCCTAGATACGAAGGCACGTCATTCTGACGTAGGCTTTCTTTGTCTTGCGCGAGGCCGGGATTGCAAACTCGATAGTTGGGAGAGAAGAAGCTTTCGTGATCTAGGCTGCCCCTTCTTTTTCAATACGTCGCAACTCGAAAGGTACTTGTTTGCGACCATGCAGAAAGCACCCCTGAGGACTGCGGCCTCCCTTTTCAACAGGCACAACAGAATGATACCCCCTATGCCAGCAGGAGTGAGCCGCATGGCCCAGACTCTCGTCCCCCGTACCGCCACTAGCACCCTCATGCTGCCAGCCCTGCGCAACCGCATATTTAAAGATGACCAGGGCTACTGTACAGCATGCAACACCCTTGCGACAACACAGCACGTTATCTGGGAGTGCCCCGAGCACGCTGCGGCTAGCTTCGAGGCCTTGGCTGACATCCCGGTAGCAGACCAACCTAACACCATTGAGGAATGGGTGATCCCACAGGACAAGCCGCCGCCTACAGTGCGGCTCCTGTCGAATAAGCTCGGCAGCTTCTTCTACGCGGATGGCGGACCAGCGGGGCTCTTGCCCCGATGGCCATCGGTGACTGCAAACTCCCGTTAATGTTCCCATCGCATGGTCGTGGTTTGGAGCGTTTGACGACGTTTTGCAGCACCGAATTGTGAAACGGCCGTCGGCCGCTTTCAAGCGCGACTGTGTGTATGTTTTTTTGCCACTGCGGATGATTTAATGCAAGAGCAGCCATGCATGGCGTTAAATAAAGACGTTTTCTCAACCCAACTCAATTAAAGTATATTGGCGAGATGACGTGACGCCGTGAATCTGTCTTGCCTGGAGTTCGTAAGCCGTGGCCTTCCAGCGATGTCTACAAGTAGGCCTTTCTCAGTCTTTCCAGCCCGCCTTTGTGCGTCTGACCAGTTCTTCGTACGAGGTTTTGCGCTCAGGCGGCCATCGTTTATTTGCGTTGATGTCTCACAACATTTAACCACGCAAAATAATTTTAGTGCGCAGCTTTTTGGCGCCCATTTCCGTCTTGAGCGGCGTCCGCGCCGCCATCGGCGTAACCGCTCGTTGCATTATGGGACGTTTACCATAATGACGTCACGTGTGACGTCACGATGGTCAAGAGTGACGTCACGTGTGACGTTACCCTTGTGACGTCACACGGCGCCTAAATTTAGCGGAAAAATTCCCCGCTAAATTTAGCGTGAAAATTTTCCCGCTAAATATAGCGGAAAATACTCCCCGCTAAATTTAGCGGGGAATTTTTCCACTAAATTTAGCGGATAAATTTCCTCGCTCGATTTAGCTGAAAAATTTTCACGCTAGCGGATAAATTTCCTCGCTATACTTTGCGGAAATATTTCCCGCTAAATTGGAGGGGCGCAGGACTGGAGGAGGGAGGGGAGGAGGGGCCTACCCTCCCCTCCGTACCCTCCCTCCTTCTACTGAAAAGCTACGCTCTAATTCAGCATTACAAAGAAATGTAAACGTCTTTCATTTTTTTTCTTTTCTTAAAGCTTGCAAACGAACTTTCTAATTTGGGATAAAAGTAATTGGAAAAGTAATGGGTAATTTTCTCGAAATTACTGCTTGAAAGTAATTCGTTACATCACTAAATTGCCAGCCTAGAGTAATTCATCCCATTGCTCATTAGCACAAAAAGTAATTTCATTGCTGTAATTTCATTACTAGCTGCCATCTCTGTTACCGTATTTAATTAACTACAATACCGTTTTTTTTTTTTTTTAGAGCGCAGCTTTTAGGCGCTTGTTTTGGCTTGAGCGGCGTCGGCGTCGTAGTCGGTGTCGCCGCCGGCGTAACCGCGCGGTGCATTACGGGAAACGTCCCATGATGCAACGCGCGAGTCTCAATCGTGACCCGCGCGTTCGAATTCCCGTACCCCCCCCCCTCCTCCTCAACAAGAGCTGCGCTCTATTTCGGCATTACAGGGGGTTGTAAACGTCTTTCATTTTATTTCTCGGCACAGTTTTTAAAAATTAGAGATCAACCTAGAATCAAGACCAAAGAAGGTATACCTGGACTAGTTCTGAGTATAATATCCGAGACTGTCGCGCTACTCCAGGCGCTCCCCCATGTCAGCCGCTGCTCCTAGCACTCCGGTGCAAAGCGGTGAAGCTCGACGCGCGCGCTGGTGAGAGGCGGCACAGAGGCATGGGACAGACATGATAATCAAAACTGATCTCATCAGAAGTACAAAAAAAAACTCTGGTTTTGGCTTTTTAGTTACCATCCTACTACTTTGCTATGTTTTCTCGCTACTTTTAGCTCCTGACATCGCCGACATCGTCTGGAAATTTAGACGATGTCGGCGATCAACCCGCCAGCGCATCAACCGGCCAGCGCAGTTGACACGCAAAACTTTGTTCCACCTTAATTCAAAGCGCAGCCGACTCTACGAGCTAATTCAACCAAATGTGATAAGTGTGATGTATATATATATATTTTTTTTCAAAATGCAGATAAGGAATGCGTTACGTTGTAAAGTGCTTTGAAAATAAAGAGAAATGATCGCGAACACATTTCAATGCATGAATCAGGTGATTTTTTTTTCTCGTTGTATTGTGTTGACAAAAAATGCATTTTATTTTCGCTTTTTTGTAAGCATAGTTTGAATGTGCACAAAATATATTTTTGTAAAGAAAAGTGTCCTGAGCGTTCAGATATTTTGTTGATAAATAATTGAGCATATTATTTTGGTATATTCCATTTTTCTATTTACTGCACAAATCGTTATTTAGATTCTGAAAAAAAAAGGGAAATTCACAAAGCATAGCATGGATTGCCAGGCCCCCGTCACACAAGCCTGTGCGCCTTTGACGGACCCTATTTACGTATTTATGTTGATTGAAACAAGAAAAGTATTATTATTATTAACCAAACGTAATCAAAGCGCAACATCGTGGCATTCATCCATCTTCATGCACGTGTTCTTTCATCGACTACACCACTCAAATACAGCGATCGAATGCCCCGTGACTTGCGCTTTTGGTATGTCTGTTCGTTTTTGTATGTATTAGCGACTAGCTCCACCCTCTCACCGCGCTCGGGAGAGGGTTGATAATAGCGGCCGTGTTTTCAGTCCTCTACGTAGAGCGGAATGAATTAGCTCCTCGTGGCATGGAACGCGTGCGCAGCACAGGTAGCTGTGACAGCAAGCTGTAAAGACGTTCGTCCTATGGTAAAGATATAAACAACCGTTTAGAGTGCGTTGAATGACTGCCTTCATAGCTCTGTGGTTAGCGCGTCTGGCCTGTCATGATCAAATAGGTGTCAACAGGTTCGAATCCCAGCCGGGACGCCAGCGTCTTTTATTATTTATTTATCGACCCGCGGCGTAAAGAGGTTAGATAGCCAGATAGATAGATAGAATACGATACATAGCTATCAGGCACGAAAAGTGCGTGAAGCTATCCAAAGAATGCTATTCGCATTAAAACGCTTCTAGGCCGCCGCCATGTTGCTGATGCTGATGCGGCTAGTGCGACTCTCGCGCCCTCTATCAGCTAGAAATTTTCTGCCACTCTCTGGGACTGTGAAGACCCGCTCAGCGCGGTTCTCTACCTGTGTTTTTGCGGTTTTGCATTCGACGTTTTCTCGCCCCTCTTGAAAGTTTCCACTTAATTTTTTTATGCGTGCTGCGTACCCTTTCTGTGTTATCTTCCATTGTGAGAAATAAGGCTGGTAAGTGCCTGCCATTCAAGCTTTTCTGCTTGACATTCACGGGAAACGAAGGAGGTGAAGAACGTCGAACGACCCTCGACGCGATTTTGCGAACATTGTTCTCCCCTCCCAGAGATAATCCGCGTAGAATCCTCAGTCATCTCCAAAAATAGTTGTCCGGGTTGGGGTGGGAAACGGGTCAGTCGCGTTCGTTCCTTTGACTTGGTGCTGTTGTGAAAAAAGGAAACTCTCCGCGAAACGTGCCCCAAAACGAAGTTATCTTGGATTAATGTTGAGAGTTGGGCTAGTTGGTATTCGTTGATCATAATGTAAAAACAGCGCAAACTGTTTTTACAGCGCAAAACGTTTTTACAGCGTAAAAACAGCGCAAACTGCGCTGTTTTTACATTATTATCTTGGATTTCCTCCGATCGTCAAGATGTGAGTGTCGTCGACTGCGACTGTGTTATTTGAGATCTTTCTCAAATAAATTCTTTTCGGATAACGCTGCATCGTGTGGTACGTACAATATATTGTTCGAATGTTAACACTTTCTAAATTGTATGTCCGTGTCCTGTCCACCGGTAAACACGTTATTTGTGAGCGTGAAAAATGCATGCCTTTCGGCTCTCTTTTGTTGTAATTTATTTTTGACAGCTAAGCGCTTTGTCGTTTGTCATGCGGCGAATCGCGCGGAGCCGTTAAAACTTATCGTAAAAAAACACACAAAAACTAGAACTATACATTCAAGTCGCATTCGTTCTGTGGCGTGCGTACCCAACAAAAATAGTTTATAGGTATTTTATTGCTTTTTTATTTCTTCTTTCAAATGTGGTACAATGCTCTCTCGATGACCTCGGGAAAATACGTGCATTATGAAACACAAAATACAGCGGGAAAAGACGAGAATTTAGCCGCCAGCATGGTTTGAAACGGCCTACGCAGGCTGCGCCTATCGAAATCACAGTCCTCTCGGTTAGGGTTAGCAGGGACGCCGGTAAGAGTCTAGCGGCTCTAGCCTCAAACCCAGTGACTGGGCTCGAAAGCGGTTTGCTGCCCCTGGGGTCGAGTGTTTCTTGGAAAGGTGTATAGCAAGGACAAATGCAGATTTAACAACTTAGTCAAAAAATAGTATAGTGGCTCTTACGCAAGACTACACTGCATGCCGCAGGACCATGATGCACTATGTACACTCAAAATCAACGTGGATTTGGTTAAAGTAATTTTAATTGCAATCACCTTCATTGTAAAGTGAGTTTGACTGTATCGAAACTGTGTCAGCAGACAAGCGCATATTCAAAACGAATCTCGATATATATGCCAAAAATTCAGCATTTCGCAGTGTGCAAAGCGACGGCAACAGCTAGAGCCGCGCCACGGCATGAACTTGCTTACATTTTGACTGGGAACTCTGGAGACACGTCTTGCATGGATTGACCAACATCATTTATAAATCACAATTCTATATCATATACATAAGAAGTGTGCTCAAACGGATCCCAGGCGAAAATCAGTCCACTTCCAGCTGGATTATGGAACTGGAAATGATGCGGTCCAGCTGGATTCCAGCTGGACCCAGTTGGAATCCAGCTGGACCGCCTCATTTCCAGTTCCATAATCCAGCTGGAAGTGGACTGATTTTCACCTGGGATTGTTCACTTTCTCTCAAGCTACACTGGCTGCTGTGAATTGTGAAGGGTGTAGGCACAAGTCAATCACACGCTCTTCCAAATGACATCACAAATTTTCAGTTGTTTCTCCTTCCCATACTTCCAAATTTTCACGTCTTCACCACCGCTTCTGCTTCTCGTTCCTGTCCTTGCACATCTTGGCACAAGCATTACAGCATTAAAACAGCAGCTTCAGGTTCCAGTTCTTGCACGCCGTCGGAAAGTGTCACGGCTGACTGCCCTGCACCAGCTGTACTACCATTCGCCATACAAAAAAGGTAAGTATTGCAGAGCCGCCATCCACATCTCACGCACAGACAACACACGGAAACTTCACATCACCACTCGTAGGACTAACATCTAAAAGTTTTCACCTTTACAGCTGTCTATTACCGACTGGAATTCACTCCCCGATAACATTGTAACAATAAGAGAGCCCAGCACGTTTCGAGCCGCACTTGCCGCTTTTTACATGTAACTAACCCAAACTTTTTTTGTGTGTGTGTGTGTGTGTGTGTGTGTTTCATTGCGAGGTTTATATATATTGCTGTTTGTCCCCCCCCTTATGTAAAGCCCCTGAGGGCGATATAAGGGTACAATAAATGAAATGAAATGAAATCTGTCTCCGAGCCGCAGCGTGTTCCGCGCGCCCAGCTGTCCGTTGTTCCTCGGTCAGCGAGAGCGGGCGTTCATGGTGCTCTCCGACACCGCCAGCCTCGCATGCTAACGTTGCATGGTATCCTGTGCTCACGCAAAAATCCAGATTTGACGTGGCTCCTCCTTTACGAGCACCCCAAGGCCGCCCGTACGAAAATGTCAGATCGGAGCGGTTCCAGTTCGGATCCGCGCGGTTCCAAACTTGTGGACAGTTCAGATCCGCGCGAATCCAATCTGGTACCGCACGGTTCTAGGTGTAACCAGTCGAATCCAGTGAGGCGCAACGCACTGGAACCGCACGGTGATGGGTAGATCCGATCCGATCCCCTTGGTTCCAGTAGGGTGTGCTCCCAGCCAGCGGGCGCGCACATGCGTGACTGGAGGATGAGAAGGGGGGGGGGGTCGGCGGGAAACTTCCGCGGTCTCTCGCAGGTCACGTGTTAGGGACAGGCGCATCCACTACGCAGGCGCTGCGAGCGTGCGTTCTCCGCGGGCGCGCCTCGCTTTGTCTGTTGCAGTCGGTTGCAGAGCTCTGAGAGTTCAGGTTCTTCTTCGTTCTCGTCGGACCGTCGGCCGGCGCTCGCCCGGCGAGAACGTTCGCGCTGCGGGCGCACGGATACTGACGCACCCATCGTTGCCCTGGATGGATACCCACTGACCTCGGTTTTGAATCATCATATAGTGTGAAGCTGCCGAGTCCCGACCCATTGTACTTTGGCTCGGCATCTGGATGCGCTTGGCGCTGGTGTGCTTGGTGACAATACTTGGACAACTCGGATACCGCTTGCACGCCGGAACTTCCCGATGCGCTGAACACTGGATACGGTGCTTGTATGTGCTGTGTGTGTGTTCCGTGCACCGTGTTTGGTGACGACGCCTGGACGACCGTGTGCGCCCCGGAATTCCTGCTGCGCTCGCCACTGGACTCTACAAAAGTATTTCGTGCGATGCCCTTAGCCGTTACAAGCGAGAGATCGTCGCGATTTCAGGCCCAGGCTGTTCCGCCTGGGTCTGGAATCGCGACGATCTCTCGCTTGTAACGGCCAAGGACATAGCGCGAAATACTTTTGTAGAGTCCAGTGGTGAGTGCAGCGGGAATTCCGGCGGCGAATCGCTTGGGTCTGAAATTGGGGCACCGGTTTGTATCTCGTTTGGTTAGCAGCGGTACCAGTGGTTCTGCAGAACCACTGGAACAAGCCGGTTCCGCCTGGATAAAGAATTGGGGCACCGGTTTGTATCCCGTCTGGAACTGCGCGGTTTCAGGCGGGATACAAACTGGTGCTCTAATTTCAGATCCAGGCAAAACTGGCATTTTTTATTCCTGCCTGAATCTGACATTTTCGTACGGGAGGCCCCGCCCACCACTGCCCCTTGTGTTTTGCAGGCAGTGGCGTCACCAGGGTCAGTGAAGCCCCGTTTGCACTGCTCAGTTGCACCTCCCCCCCCCCCCCGAGTGCTGCACCCGGCGCAATCCGCCCCCTTAGTGACGCCACTGCTTGCAAGTAGCGCCCGGCAAAGCAAGAGGCCCGCCTCGTATAGTCCTTCGAAGCGAATGGCAGTGCAACACTCGCTTGCGGCACGCGTTTCTCACGTTCGCAAAACAATGGTTGTCAATGCTTGAAAGAAACATGAATTTTATCAAGAGGCATTAGGCCGGTGTTTGGGAAGTACTTTAAGTAGATTGGACTTAAAGCATCATTTTAAGTAGGTTTAGAACGTTTTTCTTCACTTGAAGTACATTCACTATACTTGTACTTTACTTAAATTTTTTTCTTGTACTTCTCGAGGAAACTATAACTCCCGGCTTCACAGTACATTCCCCAAATTATCTACTTAGATAATTTGTACACTACTAAGTAGTAGTGTACAATACCAAACACCGCATTAGGCACTGCTGGAGTAACTGTATACTCTGCTTTCACAGCCAGAGTATCGCGTTCCTTTTCCTTTCACCGCTAACTCCGTATTAGCAAATTAGGGGTCAGGTGCGCTGAACTGTATTCAACCTTCATGCGGGAAAGTGACCTTGCAGGTGCCGAGTCTCGGGCGGAGCACATTTCTCGCTTTGCGTTTGCGAAATATACAACCTACATTAAAATCTATCGACGTGGAAGGTTCCTTGACCATTGAACATCATGTGTAGCCAATAAATACAGTATAATCGCGTTTTTTTTTTGTGATGCGAACAATGTTTTTAAAGGATGTTTCCCAGGTATGTGAGGCAGACAACACGGGGCACGATTGCGTTGCTCGCGTATGCGGCCCTCGCGGAGCGAGCATGCTGTGCTAGCATGTTGTCCGGTCCGAGGTGCCCAGATGTGCCGGTCGGGTATTGCGTATCGCTCCGCGAGGAGGCCGCATACGCGACCAACGCAATCGTGCCCCGTGTTGTCTGCCTCACATGCGTCCATGAGATGTGAGCCTCACATACCTGGGACATACCGTGAGCGAAGGGAATCCTTAGAATGGACGTTTACATCGTCCGCTGCATTCTACCAAGGGCATAGAGGGAAACAGGAGAGAAATGAACATACGACGGCCCACATGCAACGTGTCACCATACTATTGTTTCTGCTTCGCACGGCCGCCTCACAACCGCAACTCCTGCAAAACCGACGGTCTCTTCCCGCAGTGCAGCTTTGGATCCAAAATGGCTGCCCTGGGAGAAGCATTGTGATACTTGCTTCGCAATTGGAGCATATAGACCTTTGTCCGGAAGTGCTCTTTTTAGCCTCGACCGCAAGGAGCAAAAGCGAACAATAATCTCGAACCCAGACGCTCACGGGGAGGGGGGGCTGCGTCGGCCTGCACCGCTGCTTCCCGCCGTGGGCTTCTTCGCTGGTGTGCCGACTGCCGTTTCGCCGGCATCGGTCCTGTTTACCGCGGTATGTGAGTATAGTGCCCGTAATGTGAGAGCCGTTTGTCCATACGCCACTTTGCTGCTGTTGGTTTCCATCTAGCCGAGCCAGAAAACATCTCGCGACGAGTTGACCGCGCCGCGAGTGACGAAGAAAAAGCAAACATGGCGACGGTTTGTGCGATTGCTTTGGTGGCTCCGGTGTTGCGTGTCTTCAACGTCCTCGTGAGAAGATTCCCCTGCCCTTCGAAGTTATTGCAAGCACCACGAGTGGCACGAAAGATGTGGAATCATCGTCTCAACTACAAATAAGCAGGCCTTCACGAGCAACGACGATGCCGAGCAGGCGCTCGGCACCGTTGTGCCGTCAGATGTTCTACAACGCCGAGGTATTTTCATTTATCATTTGGAATGGCTTCAAGAGTGGGAAATTAATCTATTTCGCGGATTGTTAACGCCAGAGGCGAGTGCCCTCCGTTGCAGTGCCGTTGTCGCGCAAAGTGCAGAGAAAACCGGGTGGCGATGGCGGCGGTGCTCTTTGATCGCTTTGATCTTGCGCCGTCGGGTTCATGGAGTCCGGAGTAAACGTACACATCGCGACACTGTTAGCGCGAACACGACATCGGCGCATTTTCGCATTTTACTTCTAAATAGTATTAGCGAGCACTAAATTTTATCGCTTACATTATAGAACTAAATAAGCTCTTCCGTAGCAATAATGACTTGGATGACATCCCTTGGTTTCACGAAAAAAACTGGAAAAACCGGCGATCGCCTGTTCGTGCTAACAGTGTCGCGCTCTGTACGTACTGTACGTGCGTCTGCTGGATCGGTGTTTTGGACTGCCTCAAAATTCTTTCTCACGCGCATTTTCCTTGTGAAGCTTAGTAGCTCATTACACCTCGTCGTCGACTGCGCTCATTTGACTACGACGCACGAGCCTGCATGATGTGAATTTCACTATCTGCGTCGGGGCTAATAAAATATCACCGCTGAACTTCTGAACAAACGAGTCGAAGTTTCGTCTGTTTTCATAACTGATCGCCTGTCACAATATTAATCAGTAGCGTTCCTAGACTCCGCCCTCACAGGCACCCTGCTTCGTTGCCCGATAGTAAGTCTCTCCTGGTACCTCGTAGAAGTCCAGCTCCCTCTTCAAGTAAGTACCATCCTTTAGAACTGGCAATTAATAGTTTCGAACCCAGACGCTCTCAGCCTGTGTGTGTGTGGGGGGGGGGGGGGGGGGGGCGATAGACCGCGACCTTTCCCAGTACTAGCACGTTGCCGGCGTCGGTCTTGTTTACCGCCGTGTAATGTATCGGAGCAATTCGTCCGGACGGCACTGTGCCGTTGTTGGTTGTACGAACAACCAGAGGAAACGCAGGGTTCTTTTGGACACCCACTGCCCGTCACACAATTGCCTAAGAAGCGAGTGCGGCTGCGACCTCTACGGCTTCCACAAGTTTCCGTCCCATGCAGCTTCTCGGCAAGGATGGACAGCCGCACTCAGAAGAAAAAACTTCACTCCGAGCAAGAACTCAAGAGTGAGTGCCAGTGTATCAACAATTGTTTTCTATGCGTACGTTTGGCGTGCGTGATGGATACAACAGTCGGCAGGTCGTTTACGTCGTGTACGAACGCTAGCTACGAATGGTACCTTCGTTTCAGTTTCGGTTTCGGTCACTTATTTCGGCTTGGGAGAGCCGCGCTGCCGGAAGTAGATCGCGAAGATCGGTCTCAAACGTGCCACGAATGTAATGTCGTATACAAGAAGCCAACAATCAAGCATTTGAAAGCTACAAGAAAGTGGTAGCGAAATATTTACTACGCAATGAACCCGGACTGAAACGCGGATGTCAAGGGTCAGCAGACACCGAGAGCATCTAAGACAAGAGAGGTTTTCCCTTGTTTTCTTGATCGAGATGGGTTCTCGAATGTTCACGACATGTTCCCTGTTGAAGAACGGGCCGCGGAGGCTTCTGGTGAAGACATCTTTCACGATGTGTCGGTGCATTCGGACAGCCTGCCGCATCCAGCTCCCCAAAGCAACGCCGCCAACGCAGCCCCCCTCCCTGCCTGCCAGTTCTTTCCGCGTGGTGGCGCGAGCGTAGATAAACATGGCGGCGCCCTGGAATTGGCGCGGACACATGGTCAAAGCGTCGACGCCGTGTTCGCGCTAACAGTGTCCGACAGTGCACATAAATACACGTACGAAGAGGTTTTAACAACGTCTTTCATGCCACGAATTTCAAATAAAAATGCTGTAACTGACCAATTATTTCGTCTGCTTGACTGAGAAATGTTCCAATGTGCCTTGTACGTACAAATTATTCGTGATATTTGCTCTTATAATCGAGCGCAGAGAGAAAATGCACTCGTTTTTTCCCATAGAAATGCATTACCGGAAGTCAATTTCTGACTGCTTGCTGTCTGCTTCAAAATGCGACAGCACACTAGCGCCAGCTGAGCCTCTAGCGTTTATTGTAATAACTCTATGGAGGAGAAGGCTAGAAAACGGCTAAAGTGAAGTCGAGGTTGCAGGCTGACGTTCGCCGCGCAACGCTTCTCGCGTCGCTTTTACGTCGTAGAAACGCGGGTTTTTCTGACTATTTATTTTTTATGAGCTAACATGACAGCTGTGAACACCGATTGATTTAAAAACGTATTTTAGAACGCAGGATAATTATTATAACCTACAATTATTTTGGTGAAATACAAGAAAAGTGATATCTTGAGACCAGGCACGTAGCCAGGATTTTGTTTCGGCGTGAAGGGGGGGAGGGGGGGGCGCCGCCCGTGACAAAATGCTGTATGAGGGGAAGGGGGAGAGGAGGACCCAGCAAAATGACAGATTTCGGAAGGGGGCCAGGCCCATGCCCCCCCACCCCCCCCCCTTGCTACGTACCTGCTTGAGACAGATGTGCTATTTTTTTAAGCAATAAACTAGGTGGTGTAATTATCTCTGAACGACATGGGAGTTGTATAAAAAAAATCCCTATAAAATGGCAGTAATCGAAGTAGTGGGACCGGATAAAATGAACCACTAAAGAGCTGATTGCTTTATAATGGCTTACATAATCGGGTAAATGATGCACAGGCATTCATTTAATTTCATTACATTTTATTCACCTCAAAGGCATTTGAAGACGCATTACATGAGGGGGGTTCAAAAATAAACGACAAAAAAGTAATTGAACATAAAAAATAGACGCCAACAAGTAAAAATAACACGAAAAACACGCTTATTAGCATGTTATTGTTATGATGCAGTTTTAGGAATCAATGTTCACAGTTACACAACTTGATGCACTTGTACTTAAATGAAATGGGATATCGCTCAGTTACAATATGGTCGGGTAGTTTGTTCCAGTCAGGAGCACAACTGAACGAAG